>CAUOFW020005404.1:0-27342 GCA_963454935.2 Ilex paraguariensis
ATCCCACGAAATGAATGTTAACCAACATAAAAATAATGAAATTAACATAGCTCATAGCTATTAGAGCGTGTGCGCTCAACCACAGCTCCGAAATTCAATAAGGGATTCTATGTCGTCATTGGACCTATGGTAAAGGCTTGAGGCTAACGAAAGGGATTAAGGTTTCAAGAGAAGTTGGACCTTACATGAATTTTAGTATTCAAGAATACACTCTATACTTCTTCTTCTGCAACATGAATGCCCATATCACCCATTCCTCGTTCCACAAGACTTTGGATTATGGTGTCGTCCCTTGGACTCCCTTTGTCCTTGTCATCTCTGGCACAATCGTAGAAGTCATGGAGAAAAAGAGAACACTAGCTAGGTGACTAATTCATTAGATTCCGCCAGACGGAGCTGGGCGCCCAATCTTTCTTGGACGCGTGTTCTGAAAATCAAAGGTCAATACAAGAATCTAGCGGAACTAGAGAGAATTATGGGTCTAGAGGGCCTCCCATGGGTTTATCGGACACAGTTGGAGAGGTTTGAGGGACTGGATCTCAAGGGTTTAAGAGAACGAATTATTTTTCTACTGGTAGAATCCGTAATAATTTTTTTTGACACAACGGGTACCAACGGTAGGAAGCAGCATTCGACCTGCCGGTAGCTCAATACAAAGTTCCAACAATTTTTCGATTGTTATTTTTTTATTTCTCCTCTTCAAAACAAAGTAAAACAAAACTAATTAGAACCCCAACTCGTTAAACTCTAAGGGCATACAATTAAGTCCTTAGTCACATTCCACAGTGAGACAAATTCTTAGTATATGCAACCTAAAAAGCTCAATCATCAGTCTAGTTGAACGCCAAATTCAATAGAAAAATAAAATGCACGCCACTTTTTTTGGCACCTTGAATACATTAAGCTTATGCACAACGCCGTCAAACCCCATGGTTACTTCTAGCGGAAGAGCGTTGTCTCGTGAAAGTTTCTAGAGAAGACGCCTACTAACTTCAACTGATCTGTCTAAAATTTTAATCATTTTCCCGTAATCACCATTGAAAGCAAAGACTTACCATATCTACTCAATCTAGTCCACACATAGCTCTACCACGGCACAAATGCTATGCAAGAGTATTCGCAATGATGTTCGAAAACACAAAACCGTATTTGTGTGATACGATAGTGTAACTGAAGAGATTCACAAAACAAGGTTCATTTTCCAATTACGGATCCAAACTTTAGGTTTTTGGCCAAACTAACCAAAGTTTTCACCCTCAGAAATTGAATTCTCTGACTGTCACGACCGCGCCACTCGCAATTACACGTGAGGACCAAATTTATGTAATGTAGACAAATTTTACTCACATTTTTTAAAAGAGTAGAACGAATCCCACCAATTGGAACGACCTTGGCATAATCCCACGAAATGAATGTTAACCAACATAAAAAATAATGAAATTAACATAGCTCATAGCTATTAGAGCGGTGTGCGCTCAACCACAGCTCCGAAATTCAAATAAGGGATTCTATGTCGTCATTGGACCTATGGTAAAGGCTTGAGGCACCAAGGGATTAAGGTTTCAAGAGAAGTTGGACCTTACATGAATTTAGTATTCAAGAATACACTCTATACTTCTCTTCTTGCAACATGAATGCCCATATCACCCATTCTTCGTTCACAAGACTTTTGATTATGGTGTCGTCCCTTGGACTCCCTTTGTCCTTGTCATCTCTGGCACAATCGTAGAAGTCATGGAGAAAAAGAGAACACTAGCTAGGTGACTAATTCATTAGATTCCGCCAGACGGAGCTGGGCGCCCAATCTTTCTTGGACGTGTTCTGAAAATCAAAGGTCAATACAAGAATCTAGCGGAACTAGAGAGAATTATGGGTCTAGAGGGCCTCCCATGGGTTTATCGGACACAGTTGGAGAGGTTTGAGGGACTGGATCTCAAGGGTTTAAGAGAACGAATTATTTTTCTACTGGTAGAATCCGTAATAATTTTTTGACACAACGGGTACCAACCGGTAGGAAGCAGCATTCGACCTGCCGGTAGCTCAATACAAAGTTCCAACAATTTTTTCGATTGTTATTTTTTTATTTCTCCTCTTCAAAACAAAGTAAAACAAAACTAATTAGAACCCCAACTCGTTAAACTCTAAGGGCATACAATTAAGTCCTTAGTCACATTCCACAGTGAGACAAATTCTTAGTATATGCAACCTAAAAAGCTCAATCATCAGTCTAGTTGAACGCCAAATTCAATAGAAAAATAAAATTGCACGCCACTTTTTTTGGCACCTTGAATACATTAAGCTTATGCACAACGCCGTCAAACCCCATGGTTACTTCTAGCGGAAGAGCGTTGTCTCGTGAAAGTTTCTAGAGAAGACGCCTACTAACTTCAACTGATCTGTCTAAAATTTTAATCATTTTCCCGTAATCACCATGAAAGCAAAGACATACCATATCTACTCAATCTAGTCCACACATAGCTCTACCAACGGCACAAATGCTATGCAAGAGTATTCGCAATGATGTTCGAACACCAAAACCGTATTTGTGTGATACGATCGTGTAACTGAAGAGATTCACAAAACAAGGTTCATTTTCCAATTACGGATCCAAATTTAGGTTTTTGGCCAAACTAACCAAGTTTTTCACCCTCAGAAATTGAATTCTCTGACTGTCACGACCGCGCCACTCGCAATTACACGTGAGGACCAAATTTATGTAATGCAGACAAATTTTACTCACATTTTTTAAAAGAGTAGAACGAATCCACCAATTGGAACGACCTTGGCATAATCCCACGAAATGAATGTTAACCAACATAAAAATAATGAAATTAACATAGCTCATAGCTATTAGAGCGTGTGCGCTCAACCACAGCTCCGAAATTCAAATAAGGGATTCTATGTCGTCATTGGACCTATGGTAAAGGCTTGAGGCACGAAGGGATTAAGGTTTCAAGAGAAGTTGGACCTTACATGAATTTAGTATTCAAGAATACACTCTATACTTCTCTTCTTGCAACATGAATGCCCATATCACCCATTCCTCGTTCACAAGACTTTGGATTATGGTGTCGTCCCTTGGACTCCCTTTGTCCTTGTCATCTCTGGCACAATCGTAGAAGTCATGGAGAAAAAGAGAACACTAGCTAGGTGACTAATTCATTAGATTCCGCCAGACGGACTGGGCGCCCAATCTTCTTGGACGTGTTCTGAAAATCAAAGGTCAATACTCTAGCGGAACTAGAGAGAATTATGGGTCTAGAGGGCCTCCCATGGGTTTATCGGACACAGTTGGAGAGGTTTGAGGGACTGGATCTCAAGGGTTTAAGAGAACGAATTATTTTTCTACTGGTAGAATCCGTAATAATTTTTTGACACAACGGGTACCAACCGGTAGGAAGCAGCATTCGACCTGCCGGTAGCTCAATACAAAGTTCCAACAATTTTTTCGATTGTTATTTTTTTATTTCTCCTCTTCAAAACAAAGTAAAACAAAACTAATTAGAACCCCAACTCGTTAAACTCTAAGGGCATACAATTAAGTCCTTAGTCACATTCCACAGTGAGACAAATTCTTAGTATATGCAACCTAAAAAGCTCAATCATCAGTCTAGTTGAACGCCAAATTCAATAGAAAAATAAAATTGCACGCCACTTTTTTTGGCACCTTGAATACATTAAGCTTATGCACAACGCCGTCAAACCCCATGGTTACTTCTAGCGGAAGAGCGTTGTCTCGTGAAAGTTTCTAGAGAAGACGCCTACTAACTTCAACTGATCTGTCTAAAATTTTAATCATTTTCCCGTAATCACCATGAAAGCAAAGACATACCATATCTACTCAATCTAGTCCACACATAGCTCTACCAACGGCACAAATGCTATGCAAGAGTATTCGCAATGATGTTCGAACACCAAAACCGTATTTGTGTGATACGATCGTGCAACTGAAGAGATTCACAAAACAAGGTTCATTTTCCAATTACGGATCCAAATTTAGGTTTTTGGCCAAACTAACCAAAGTTTTCACCCTCAGAAATTGAATTCTCTGACTGTCACGACCGCGCCACTCGCAATTACACGTGAGGACCAAATTTATGTAATGCAGACAAATTTTACTCACATTTTTAAAAGAGTAGAACGAATCCACCAATTGGAACGACCTTGGCATAATCCCACGAAATGAATGTTAACCAACATAAAAATAATGAAATTAACATAGCTCATAGCTATTAGAGCGTGTGCGCTCAACCACAGCTCCGAAATTCAAATAAGGGATTCTATGTCGTCATTGGACCTATGGTAAAGGCTTGAGGCACGAAGGGATTAAGGTTTCAAGAGAAGTTGGACCTTACATGAATTTAGTATTCAAGAATACACTCTATACTTCTCTTCTTGCAACATGAATGCCCATATCACCCATTCTTCGTTCACAAGACTTTGGATTATGGTGTCGTCCCTTGGACTCCCTTTGTCCTTGTCATCTCTGGCACAATCGTAGAAGTCATGGAGAAAAAGAGAACACTAGCTAGGTGACTAATTCATTAGATTCCGCCAGACGGAGCTGGGCGCCCAATCTTTCTTGGACGCGTTCTGAAAATCAAAGGTCAATACAAGAATCTAGCGGAACTAGAGAGAATTATGGGTCTAGAGGGCCTCCCATGGGTTTATCGGACACAGTTGGAGAGGTTTGAGGGACTGGATCTCAAGGGTTTAAGAGAACGAATTATTTTTCTACTGGTAGAATCCGTAATAATTTTTTTGACACAACGGGTACCAACCGGTAGGAAGCAGCATTCGACCTGCCGGTAGCTCAATACAAAGTTCCAACAATTTTTTCGATTGTTATTTTTTTATTTCTCCTCTTCAAAACAAAGTAAAACAAAACTAATTAGAACCCCAACTCGTTAAACTCTAAGGGCATACAATTAAGTCCTTAGTCACATTCCACAGTGAGACAAATTCTTAGTATATGCAACCTAAAAAGCTCAATCATCAGTCTAGTTGAACGCCAAATTCAATAGAAAAATAAAATTGCACGCCACTTTTTTTGGCACCTTGAATACATTAAGCTTATGCACAACGCCGTCAAACCCCATGGTTACTTCTAGCGGAAGAGCGTTGTCTCGTGAAAGTTTCTAGAGAAGACGCCTACTAACTTCAACTGATCTGTCTAAAATTTTAATCATTTTCCCGTAATCACCATGAAAGCAAAGACATACCATATCTACTCAATCTAGTCCACACATAGCTCTACCAACGGCACAAATGCTATGCAAGAGTATTCGCAATGATGTTCGAACACCAAAACCGTATTTGTGTGATACGATCGTGCAACTGAAGAGATTCACAAAACAAGGTTCATTTTCCAATTACGGATCCAAATTTAGGTTTTTGGCCAAACTAACCAAAGTTTTCACCCTCAGAAATTGAATTCTCTGACTGTCACGACCGCGCCACTCGCAATTACACGTGAGGACCAAATTTATGTAATGCAGACAAATTTTACTCACATTTTTGAAAAGAGTAGAACGAATCCACCAATTGGAACGACCTTGGCATAATCCCACGAAATGAATGTTAACCAACATAAAAATAATGAAATTAACATAGCTCATAGCTATTAGAGCGTGTGCGCTCAACCACAGCTCCGAAATTCAAATAAGGGATTCTATGTCGTCATTGGACCTATGGTAAAGGCTTGAGGCACGAAGGGATTAAGGTTTCAAGAGAAGTTGGACCTTACATGAATTTAGTATTCAAGAATACACTCTATACTTCTCTTCTTGCAACATGAATGCCCATATCACCCATTCTTCGTTCACAAGACTTTGGATTATGGTGTCGTCCCTTGGACTCCCTTTGTCCTTGTCATCTCTGGCACAATCGTAGAAGTCATGGAGAAAAAGAGAACACTAGCTAGGTGACTAATTCATTAGATTCCGCCAGACGGAGCTGGGCGCCCAATCTTTCTTGGACGCGTTCTGAAAATCAAAGGTCAATACAAGAATCTAGCGGAACTAGAGAGAATTATGGGTCTAGAGGGCCTCCCATGGGTTTATCGGACACAGTTGGAGAGGTTTGAGGGACTGGATCTCAAGGGTTTAAGAGAACGAATTATTTTTCTACTGGTAGAATCCGTAATAATTTTTTTGACACAACGGGTACCAACCGGTAGGAAGCAGCATTCGACCTGCCGGTAGCTCAATACAAAGTTCCAACAATTTTTTCGATTGTTATTTTTTTATTTCTCCTCTTCAAAACAAAGTAAAACAAAACTAATTAGAACCCCAACTCGTTAAACTCTAAGGGCATACAATTAAGTCCTTAGTCACATTCCACAGTGAGACAAATTCTTAGTATATGCAACCTAAAAAGCTCAATCATCAGTCTAGTTGAACGCCAAATTCAATAGAAAAATAAAATTGCACGCCACTTTTTTTGGCACCTTGAATACATTAAGCTTATGCACAACGCCGTCAAACCCCATGGTTACTTCTAGCGGAAGAGCGTTGTCTCGTGAAAGTTTCTAGAGAAGACGCCTACTAACTTCAACTGATCTGTCTAAAATTTTAATCATTTTCCCGTAATCACCATGAAAGCAAAGACATACCATATCTACTCAATCTAGTCCACACATAGCTCTACCAACGGCACAAATGCTATGCAAGAGTATTCGCAATGATGTTCGAACACCAAAACCGTATTTGTGTGATACGATCGTGCAACTGAAGAGATTCACAAAACAAGGTTCATTTTCCAATTACGGATCCAAATTTAGGTTTTTGGCCAAACTAACCAAAGTTTTCACCCTCAGAAATTGAATTCTCTGACTGTCACGACCGCGCCACTCGCAATTACACGTGAGGACCAAATTTATGTAATGCAGACAAATTTTACTCACATTTTTGAAAAGAGTAGAACGAATCCACCAATTGGAACGACCTTGGCATAATCCCACGAAATGAATGTTAACCAACATAAAAATAATGAAATTAACATAGCTCATAGCTATTAGAGCGTGTGCGCTCAACCACAGCTCCGAAATTCAAATAAGGGATTCTATGTCGTCATTGGACCTATGGTAAAGGCTTGAGGCACGAAGGGATTAAGGTTTCAAGAGAAGTTGGACCTTACATGAATTTAGTATTCAAGAATACACTCTATACTTCTCTTCTTGCAACATGAATGCCCATATCACCCATTCTTCGTTCACAAGACTTTGGATTATGGTGTCGTCCCTTGGACTCCCTTTGTCCTTGTCATCTCTGGCACAATCGTAGAAGTCATGGAGAAAAAGAGAACACTAGCTAGGTGACTAATTCATTAGATTCCGCCAGACGGAGCTGGGCGCCCAATCTTTCTTGGACGCGTTCTGAAAATCAAAGGTCAATACAAGAATCTAGCGGAACTAGAGAGAATTATGGGTCTAGAGGGCCTCCCATGGGTTTATCGGACACAGTTGGAGAGGTTTGAGGGACTGGATCTCAAGGGTTTAAGAGAACGAATTATTTTTCTACTGGTAGAATCCGTAATAATTTTTTTGACACAACGGGTACCAACCGGTAGGAAGCAGCATTCGACCTGCCGGTAGCTCAATACAAAGTTCCAACAATTTTTTCGATTGTTATTTTTTTATTTCTCCTCTTCAAAACAAAGTAAAACAAAACTAATTAGAACCCCAACTCGTTAAACTCTAAGGGCATACAATTAAGTCCTTAGTCACATTCCACAGTGAGACAAATTCTTAGTATATGCAACCTAAAAAGCTCAATCATCAGTCTAGTTGAACGCCAAATTCAATAGAAAAATAAAATTGCACGCCACTTTTTTTGGCACCTTGAATACATTAAGCTTATGCACAACGCCGTCAAACCCCATGGTTACTTCTAGCGGAAGAGCGTTGTCTCGTGAAAGTTTCTAGAGAAGACGCCTACTAACTTCAACTGATCTGTCTAAAATTTTAATCATTTTCCCGTAATCACCATGAAAGCAAAGACATACCATATCTACTCAATCTAGTCCACACATAGCTCTACCAACGGCACAAATGCTATGCAAGAGTATTCGCAATGATGTTCGAACACCAAAACCGTATTTGTGTGATACGATCGTGCAACTGAAGAGATTCACAAAACAAGGTTCATTTTCCAATTACGGATCCAAATTTAGGTTTTTGGCCAAACTAACCAAAGTTTTCACCCTCAGAAATTGAATTCTCTGACTGTCACGACCGCGCCACTCGCAATTACACGTGAGGACCAAATTTATGTAATGTAGACAAATTTTACTCACATTTTTGAAAAGAGTAGAACGAATCCACCAATTGGAACGACCTTGGCATAATCCCACGAAATGAATGTTAACCAACATAAAAATAATGAAATTAACATAGCTCATAGCTATTAGAGCGTGTGCGCTCAACCACAGCTCCGAAATTCAAATAAGGGATTCTATGTCGTCATTGGACCTATGGTAAAGGCTTGAGGCACGAAGGGATTAAGGTTTCAAGAGAAGTTGGACCTTACATGAATTTAGTATTCAAGAATACACTCTATACTTCTCTTCTTGCAACATGAATGCCCATATCACCCATTCTTCGTTCACAAGACTTTGGATTATGGTGTCGTCCCTTGGACTCCCTTTGTCCTTGTCATCTCTGGCACAATCGTAGAAGTCATGGAGAAAAAGAGAACACTAGCTAGGTGACTAATTCATTAGATTCCGCCAGACGGAGCTGGGCGCCCAATCTTTCTTGGACGCGTTCTGAAAATCAAAGGTCAATACAAGAATCTAGCGGAACTAGAGAGAATTATGGGTCTAGAGGGCCTCCCATGGGTTTATCGGACACAGTTGGAGAGGTTTGAGGGACTGGATCTCAAGGGTTTAAGAGAACGAATTATTTTTCTACTGGTAGAATCCGTAATAATTTTTTTGACACAACGGGTACCAACCGGTAGGAAGCAGCATTCGACCTGCCGGTAGCTCAATACAAAGTTCCAACAATTTTTTCGATTGTTATTTTTTTATTTCTCCTCTTCAAAACAAAGTAAAACAAAACTAATTAGAACCCCAACTCGTTAAACTCTAAGGGCATACAATTAAGTCCTTAGTCACATTCCACAGTGAGACAAATTCTTAGTATATGCAACCTAAAAAGCTCAATCATCAGTCTAGTTGAACGCCAAATTCAATAGAAAAATAAAATTGCACGCCACTTTTTTTGGCACCTTGAATACATTAAGCTTATGCACAACGCCGTCAAACCCCATGGTTACTTCTAGCGGAAGAGCGTTGTCTCGTGAAAGTTTCTAGAGAAGACGCCTACTAACTTCAACTGATCTGTCTAAAATTTTAATCATTTTCCCGTAATCACCATGAAAGCAAAGACATACCATATCTACTCAATCTAGTCCACACATAGCTCTACCAACGGCACAAATGCTATGCAAGAGTATTCGCAATGATGTTCGAACACCAAAACCGTATTTGTGTGATACGATCGTGCAACTGAAGAGATTCACAAAACAAGGTTCATTTTCCAATTACGGATCCAAATTTAGGTTTTTGGCCAAACTAACCAAAGTTTTCACCCTCAGAAATTGAATTCTCTGACTGTCACGACCGCGCCACTCGCAATTACACGTGAGGACCAAATTTATGTAATGCAGACAAATTTTACTCACATTTTTGAAAAGAGTAGAACGAATCCACCAATTGGAACGACCTTGGCATAATCCCACGAAATGAATGTTAACCAACATAAAAATAATGAAATTAACATAGCTCATAGCTATTAGAGCGTGTGCGCTCAACCACAGCTCCGAAATTCAAATAAGGGATTCTATGTCGTCATTGGACCTATGGTAAAGGCTTGAGGCACGAAGGGATTAAGGTTTCAAGAGAAGTTGGACCTTACATGAATTTAGTATTCAAGAATACACTCTATACTTCTCTTCTTGCAACATGAATGCCCATATCACCCATTCTTCGTTCACAAGACTTTGGATTATGGTGTCGTCCCTTGGACTCCCTTTGTCCTTGTCATCTCTGGCACAATCGTAGAAGTCATGGAGAAAAAGAGAACACTAGCTAGGTGACTAATTCATTAGATTCCGCCAGACGGAGCTGGGCGCCCAATCTTTCTTGGACGCGTTCTGAAAATCAAAGGTCAATACAAGAATCTAGCGGAACTAGAGAGAATTATGGGTCTAGAGGGCCTCCCATGGGTTTATCGGACACAGTTGGAGAGGTTTGAGGGACTGGATCTCAAGGGTTTAAGAGAACGAATTATTTTTCTACTGGTAGAATTCGTAATAATTTTTTTGACACAACGGGTACCAACCGGTAGGAAGCAGCATTCGACCTGCCGGTAGCTCAATACAAAGTTCCAACAATTTTTTCGATTGTTATTTTTTTATTTCTCCTCTTCAAAACAAAGTAAAACAAAACTAATTAGAACCCCAACTCGTTAAACTCTAAGGGCATACAATTAAGTCCTTAGTCACATTCCACAGTGAGACAAATTCTTAGTATATGCAACCTAAAAAGCTCAATCATCAGTCTAGTTGAACGCCAAATTCAATAGAAAAATAAAATTGCACGCCACTTTTTTTGGCACCTTGAATACATTAAGCTTATGCACAACGCCGTCAAACCCCATGGTTACTTCTAGCGGAAGAGCGTTGTCTCGTGAAAGTTTCTAGAGAAGACGCCTACTAACTTCAACTGATCTGTCTAAAATTTTAATCATTTTCCCGTAATCACCATGAAAGCAAAGACATACCATATCTACTCAATCTAGTCCACACATAGCTCTACCAACGGCACAAATGCTATGCAAGAGTATTCGCAATGATGTTCGAACACCAAAACCGTATTTGTGTGATACGATCGTGCAACTGAAGAGATTCACAAAACAAGGTTCATTTTCCAATTACGGATCCAAATTTAGGTTTTTGGCCAAACTAACCAAAGTTTTCACCCTCAGAAATTGAATTCTCTGACTGTCACGACCGCGCCACTCGCAATTACACGTGAGGACCAAATTTATGTAATGCAGACAAATTTTACTCACATTTTTGAAAAGAGTAGAACGAATCCACCAATTGGAACGACCTTGGCATAATCCCACGAAATGAATGTTAACCAACATAAAAATAATGAAATTAACATAGCTCATAGCTATTAGAGCGTGTGCGCTCAACCACAGCTCCGAAATTCAAATAAGGGATTCTATGTCGTCATTGGACCTATGGTAAAGGCTTGAGGCACGAAGGGATTAAGGTTTCAAGAGAAGTTGGACCTTACATGAATTTAGTATTCAAGAATACACTCTATACTTCTCTTCTTGCAACATGAATGCCCATATCACCCATTCTTCGTTCACAAGACTTTGGATTATGGTGTCGTCCCTTGGACTCCCTTTGTCCTTGTCATCTCTGGCACAATCGTAGAAGTCATGGAGAAAAAGAGAACACTAGCTAGGTGACTAATTCATTAGATTCCGCCAGACGGAGCTGGGCGCCCAATCTTTCTTGGACGTTCTGAAAATCAAAGGTCAATACAAGAATCTAGCGGAACTAGACTAGAGGGCCTCCCATGGGTTTATCGGACACAGTTGGAGAGGTTTGAGGGACTGGATCTCAAGGGTTTAAGAGAACGAATTATTTTTCTACTGGTAGAATCCGTAATAATTTTTTTGACACAACGGGTACCAACCGGTAGGAAGCAGCATTCGACCTGCCGGTAGCTCAATACAAAGTTCCAACAATTTTTTCGATTGTTATTTTTTTATTTCTCCTCTTCAAAACAAAGTAAAACAAAACTAATTAGAACCCCAACTCGTTAAACTCTAAGGGCATACAATTAAGTCCTTAGTCACATTCCACAGTGAGACAAATTCTTAGTATATGCAACCTAAAAAGCTCAATCATCAGTCTAGTTGAACGCCAAATTCAATAGAAAAATAAAATTGCACGCCACTTTTTTTGGCACCTTGAATACATTAAGCTTATGCACAACGCCGTCAAACCCCATGGTTACTTCTAGCGGAAGAGCGTTGTCTCGTGAAAGTTTCTAGAGAAGACGCCTACTAACTTCAACTGATCTGTCTAAAATTTTAATCATTTTCCCGTAATCACCATGAAAGCAAAGACATACCATATCTACTCAATCTAGTCCACACATAGCTCTACCAACGGCACAAATGCTATGCAAGAGTATTCGCAATGATGTTCGAACACCAAAACCGTATTTGTGTGATACGATCGTGCAACTGAATAGATTCACAAAACAAGGTTCATTTTCCAATTACGGATCCAAATTTAGGTTTTTGGCCAAACTAACCAAAGTTTTCACCCTCAGAAATTGAATTCTCTGACTGTCACGACCGCGCCACTCGCAATTACACGTGAGGACCAAATTTATGTAATGTAGACAAATTTTACTCACATTTTTGAAAAGAGTAGAACGAATCCACCAATTGGAACGACCTTGGCATAATCCCACGAAATGAATGTTAACCAACATAAAAATAATGAAATTAACATAGCTCATAGCTATTAGAGCGTGTGCGCTCAACCACAGCTCCGAAATTCAAATAAGGGATTCTATGTCGTCATTGGACCTATGGTAAAGGCTTGAGGCACGAAGGGATTAAGGTTTCAAGAGAAGTTGGACCTTACATGAATTTAGTATTCAAGAATACACTCTATACTTCTCTTCTTGCAACATGAATGCCCATATCACCCATTCTTCGTTCACAAGACTTTGGATTATGGTGTCGTCCCTTGGACTCCCTTTGTCCTTGTCATCTCTGGCACAATCGTAGAAGTCATGGAGAAAAAGAGAACACTAGCTAGGTGACTAATTCATTAGATTCCGCCAGACGGAGCTGGGCGCCCAATCTTTCTTGGACTTCTGAAAATCAAAGGTCAATACAAGAATCTAGCGGAACTAGGAGGGGTCTAGAGGGCCTCCCATGGGTTTATCGGACACAGTTGGAGAGGTTTGAGGGACTGGATCTCAAGGGTTTAAGAGAACGAATTATTTTTCTACTGGTAGAATCCGTAATAATTTTTTTGACACAACGGGTACCAACCGGTAGGAAGCAGCATTCGACCTGCCGGTAGCTCAATACAAAGTTCCAACAATTTTTCGATTGTTATTTTTTTATTTCTCCTCTTCAAAACAAAGTAAAACAAAACTAATTAGAACCCCAACTCGTTAAACTCTAAGGGCATACAATTAAGTCCTTAGTCACATTCCACAGTGAGACAAATTCTTAGTATATGCAACCTAAAAAGCTCAATCATCAGTCTAGTTGAACGCCAAATTCAATAGAAAAATAAAATTGCACGCCACTTTTTTTGGCACCTTGAATACATTAAGCTTATGCACAACGCCGTCAAACCCCATGGTTACTTCTAGCGGAAGAGCGTTGTCTCGTGAAAGTTTCTAGAGAAGACGCCTACTAACTTCAACTGATCTGTCTAAAATTTTAATCATTTTCCCGTAATCACCATGAAAGCAAAGACATACCATATCTACTCAATCTAGTCCACACATAGCTCTACCAACGGCACAAATGCTATGCAAGAGTATTCGCAATGATGTTCGAACACCAAAACCGTATTTGTGTGATACGATCGTGCAACTGAATAGATTCACAAAACAAGGTTCATTTTCCAATTACGGATCCAAATTTAGGTTTTTGGCCAAACTAACCAAAGTTTTCACCCTCAGAAATTGAATTCTCTGACTGTCACGACCGCGCCACTCGCAATTACACGTGAGGACCAAATTTATGTAATGTAGACAAATTTTACTCACATTTTTGAAAAGAGTAGAACGAATCCACCAATTGGAACGACCTTGGCATAATCCCACGAAATGAATGTTAACCAACATAAAAATAATGAAATTAACATAGCTCATAGCTATTAGAGCGTGTGCGCTCAACCACAGCTCCGAAATTCAAATAAGGGATTCTATGTCGTCATTGGACCTATGGTAAAGGCTTGAGGCACGAAGGGATTAAGGTTTCAAGAGAAGTTGGACCTTACATGAATTTAGTATTCAAGAATACACTCTATACTTCTCTTCTTGCAACATGAATGCCCATATCACCCATTCTTCGTTCACAAGACTTTGGATTATGGTGTCGTCCCTTGGACTCCCTTTGTCCTTGTCATCTCTGGCACAATCGTAGAAGTCATGGAGAAAAAGAGAACACTAGCTAGGTGACTAATTCATTAGATTCCGCCAGACGGAGCTGGGCGCCCAATCTTTCTTGGACGCGTTCTGAAAATCAAAGGTCAATACAAGAATCTAGCGGAACTAGAGAGAATTATGGGTCTAGAGGGCCTCCCATGGGTTTATCGGACACAGTTGGAGAGGTTTGAGGGACTGGATCTCAAGGGTTTAAGAGAACGAATTATTTTTCTACTGGTAGAATCCGTAATAATTTTTTTGACACAACGGGTACCAACCGGTAGGAAGCAGCATTCGACCTGCCGGTAGCTCAATACAAAGTTCCAACAATTTTTTCGATTGTTTTTTTTTTATTTCTCCTCTTCAAAACAAAGTAAAACAAAACTAATTAGAACCCCAACTCGTTAAACTCTAAGGGCATACAATTAAGTCCTTAGTCACATTCCACAGTGAGACAAATTCTTAGTATATGCAACCTAAAAAGCTCAATCATCAGTCTAGTTGAACGCCAAATTCAATAGAAAAATAAAATTGCACGCCACTTTTTTTGGCACCTTGAATACATTAAGCTTATGCACAACGCCGTCAAACCCCATGGTTACTTCTAGCGGAAGAGCGTTGTCTCGTGAAAGTTTCTAGAGAAGACGCCTACTAACTTCAACTGATCTGTCTAAAATTTTAATCATTTTCCCGTAATCACCATGAAAGCAAAGACATACCATATCTACTCAATCTAGTCCACACATAGCTCTACCAACGGCACAAATGCTATGCAAGAGTATTCGCAATGATGTTCGAACACCAAAACCGTATTTGTGTGATACGATCGTGCAACTGAATAGATTCACAAAACAAGGTTCATTTTCCAATTACGGATCCAAATTTAGGTTTTTGGCCAAACTAACCAAAGTTTTCACCCTCAGAAATTGAATTCTCTGACTGTCACGACCGCGCCACTCGCAATTACACGTGAGGACCAAATTTATGTAATGTAGACAAATTTTACTCACATTTTTGAAAAGAGTAGAACGAATCCACCAATTGGAACGACCTTGGCATAATCCCACGAAATGAATGTTAACCAACATAAAAATAATGAAATTAACATAGCTCATAGCTATTAGAGCGTGTGCGCTCAACCACAGCTCCGAAATTCAAATAAGGGATTCTATGTCGTCATTGGACCTATGGTAAAGGCTTGAGGCACGAAGGGATTAAGGTTTCAAGAGAAGTTGGACCTTACATGAATTTAGTATTCAAGAATACACTCTATACTTCTCTTCTTGCAACATGAATGCCCATATCACCCATTCTTCGTTCACAAGACTTTGGATTATGGTGTCGTCCCTTGGACTCCCTTTGTCCTTGTCATCTCTGGCACAATCGTAGAAGTCATGGAGAAAAAGAGAACACTAGCTAGGTGACTAATTCATTAGATTCCGCCAGACGGAGCTGGGCGCCCAATCTTTCTTGGACGCGTTCTGAAAATCAAAGGTCAATACAAGAATCTAGCGGAACTAGAGAGAATTATGGGTCTAGAGGGCCTCCCATGGGTTTATCGGACACAGTTGGAGAGGTTTGAGGGACTGGATCTCAAGGGTTTAAGAGAACGAATTATTTTTCTACTGGTAGAATCCGTAATAATTTTTTTGACACAACGGGTACCAACGGTAGGAAGCAGCATTCGACCTGCCGGTAGCTCAATACAAAGTTCCAACAATTTTTTCGATTGTTATTTTTTTATTTCTCCTCTTCAAAACAAAGTAAAACAAAACTAATTAGAACCCCAACTCGTTAAACTCTAAGGGCATACAATTAAGTCCTTAGTCACATTCCACAGTGAGACAAATTCTTAGTATATGCAACCTAAAAAGCTCAATCATCAGTCTAGTTGAACGCCAAATTCAATAGAAAAATAAAATTGCACGCCACTTTTTTTGGCACCTTGAATACATTAAGCTTATGCACAACGCCGTCAAACCCCATGGTTACTTCTAGCGGAAGAGCGTTGTCTCGTGAAAGTTTCTAGAGAAGACGCCTACTAACTTCAACTGATCTGTCTAAAATTTTAATCATTTTCCCGTAATCACCATGAAAGCAAAGACATACCATATCTACTCAATCTAGTCCACACATAGCTCTACCAACGGCACAAATGCTATGCAAGAGTATTCGCAATGATGTTCGAACACCAAAACCGTATTTGTGTGATACGATCGTGCAACTGAATAGATTCACAAAACAAGGTTCATTTTCCAATTACGGATCCAAATTTAGGTTTTTGGCCAAACTAACCAAAGTTTTCACCCTCAGAAATTGAATTCTCTGACTGTCACGACCGCGCCACTCGCAATTACACGTGAGGACCAAATTTATGTAATGTAGACAAATTTTACTCACATTTTTGAAAAGAGTAGAACGAATCCACCAATTGGAACGACCTTGGCATAATCCCACGAAATGAATGTTAACCAACATAAAAATAATGAAATTAACATAGCTCATAGCTATTAGAGCGTGTGCGCTCAACCACAGCTCCGAAATTCAAATAAGGGATTCTATGTCGTCATTGGACCTATGGTAAAGGCTTGAGGCACGAAGGGATTAAGGTTTCAAGAGAAGTTGGACCTTACATGAATTTAGTATTCAAGAATACACTCTATACTTCTCTTCTTGCAACATGAATGCCCATATCACCCATTCTTCGTTCACAAGACTTTGGATTATGGTGTCGTCCCTTGGACTCCCTTTGTCCTTGTCATCTCTGGCACAATCGTAGAAGTCATGGAGAAAAAGAGAACACTAGCTAGGTGACTAATTCATTAGATTCCGCCAGACGGAGCTGGGCGCCCAATCTTTCTTGGACGCGTTCTGAAAATCAAAGGTCAATACAAGAATCTAGCGGAACTAGAGAGAATTATGGGTCTAGAGGGCCTCCCATGGGTTTATCGGACACAGTTGGAGAGGTTTGAGGGACTGGATCTCAAGGGTTTAAGAGAACGAATTATTTTTCTACTGGTAGAATCCGTAATAATTTTTTTGACACAACGGGTACCAACCGGTAGGAAGCAGCATTCGACCTGCCGGTAGCTCAATACAAAGTTCCAACAATTTTTTCGATTGTTATTTTTTATTTCTCCTCTTCAAAACAAAGTAAAACAAAACTAATTAGAACCCCAACTCGTTAAACTCTAAGGGCATACAATTAAGTCCTTAGTCACATTCCACAGTGAGACAAATTCTTAGTATATGCAACCTAAAAAGCTCAATCATCAGTCTAGTTGAACGCCAAATTCAATAGAAAAATAAAATTGCACGCCACTTTTTTTGGCACCTTGAATACATTAAGCTTATGCACAACGCCGTCAAACCCCATGGTTACTTCTAGCGGAAGAGCGTTGTCTCGTGAAAGTTTCTAGAGAAGACGCCTACTAACTTCAACTGATCTGTCTAAAATTTTAATCATTTTCCCGTAATCACCATGAAAGCAAAGACATACCATATCTACTCAATCTAGTCCACACATAGCTCTACCAACGGCACAAATGCTATGCAAGAGTATTCGCAATGATGTTCGAACACCAAAACCGTATTTGTGTGATACGATCGTGCAACTGAATAGATTCACAAAACAAGGTTCATTTTCCAATTACGGATCCAAATTTAGGTTTTTGGCCAAACTAACCAAAGTTTTCACCCTCAGAAATTGAATTCTCTGACTGTCACGACCGCGCCACTCGCAATTACACGTGAGGACCAAATTTATGTAATGTAGACAAATTTTACTCACATTTTTGAAAAGAGTAGAACGAATCCACCAATTGGAACGACCTTGGCATAATCCCACGAAATGAATGTTAACCAACATAAAAATAATGAAATTAACATAGCTCATAGCTATTAGAGCGTGTGCGCTCAACCACAGCTCCGAAATTCAAATAAGGGATTCTATGTCGTCATTGGACCTATGGTAAAGGCTTGAGGCACGAAGGGATTAAGGTTTCAAGAGAAGTTGGACCTTACATGAATTTAGTATTCAAGAATACACTCTATACTTCTCTTCTTGCAACATGAATGCCCATATCACCCATTCTTCGTTCACAAGACTTTGGATTATGGTGTCGTCCCTTGGACTCCCTTTGTCCTTGTCATCTCTGGCACAATCGTAGAAGTCATGGAGAAAAAGAGAACACTAGCTAGGTGACTAATTCATTAGATTCCGCCAGACGGAGCTGGGCGCCCAATCTTTCTTGGACGCGTTCTGAAAATCAAAGGTCAATACAAGAATCTAGCGGAACTAGAGAGAATTATGGGTCTAGAGGGCCTCCCATGGGTTTATCGGACACAGTTGGAGAGGTTTGAGGGACTGGATCTCAAGGGTTTAAGAGAACGAATTATTTTTCTACTGGTAGAATCCGTAATAATTTTTTTGACACAACGGGTACCAACCGGTAGGAAGCAGCATTCGACCTGCCGGTAGCTCAATACAAAGTTCCAACAATTTTTTCGATTGTTATTTTTTTATTTCTCCTCTTCAAAACAAAGTAAAACAAAACTAATTAGAACCCCAACTCGTTAAACTCTAAGGGCATACAATTAAGTCCTTAGTCACATTCCACAGTGAGACAAATTCTTAGTATATGCAACCTAAAAAGCTCAATCATCAGTCTAGTTGAACGCCAAATTCAATAGAAAAATAAAATTGCACGCCACTTTTTTTGGCACCTTGAATACATTAAGCTTATGCACAACGCCGTCAAACCCCATGGTTACTTCTAGCGGAAGAGCGTTGTCTCGTGAAAGTTTCTAGAGAAGACGCCTACTAACTTCAACTGATCTGTCTAAAATTTTAATCATTTTCCCGTAATCACCATGAAAGCAAAGACATACCATATCTACTCAATCTAGTCCACACATAGCTCTACCAACGGCACAAATGCTATGCAAGAGTATTCGCAATGATGTTCGAACACCAAAACCGTATTTGTGTGATACGATCGTGCAACTGAATAGATTCACAAAACAAGGTTCATTTTCCAATTACGGATCCAAATTTAGGTTTTTGGCCAAACTAACCAAAGTTTTCACCCTCAGAAATTGAATTCTCTGACTGTCACGACCGCGCCACTCGCAATTACACGTGAGGACCAAATTTATGTAATGTAGACAAATTTTACTCACATTTTTGAAAAGAGTAGAACGAATCCACCAATTGGAACGACCTTGGCATAATCCCACGAAATGAATGTTAACCAACATAAAAATAATGAAATTAACATAGCTCATAGCTATTAGAGCGTGTGCGCTCAACCACAGCTCCGAAATTCAAATAAGGGATTCTATGTCGTCATTGGACCTATGGTAAAGGCTTGAGGCACGAAGGGATTAAGGTTTCAAGAGAAGTTGGACCTTACATGAATTTAGTATTCAAGAATACACTCTATACTTCTCTTCTTGCAACATGAATGCCCATATCACCCATTCTTCGTTCACAAGACTTTGGATTATGGTGTCGTCCCTTGGACTCCCTTTGTCCTTGTCATCTCTGGCACAATCGTAGAAGTCATGGAGAAAAAGAGAACACTAGCTAGGTGACTAATTCATTAGATTCCGCCAGACGGAGCTGGGCGCCCAATCTTTCTTGGACGCGTTCTGAAAATCAAAGGTCAATACAAGAATCTAGCGGAACTAGAGAGAATTATGGGTCTAGAGGGCCTCCCATGGGTTTATCGGACACAGTTGGAGAGGTTTGAGGGACTGGATCTCAAGGGTTTAAGAGAACGAATTATTTTTCTACTGGTAGAATCCGTAATAATTTTTTTGACACAACGGGTACCAACCGGTAGGAAGCAGCATTCGACCTGCCGGTAGCTCAATACAAAGTTCCAACAATTTTTTCGATTGTTATTTTTTTATTTCTCCTCTTCAAAACAAAGTAAAACAAAACTAATTAGAACCCCAACTCGTTAAACTCTAAGGGCATACAATTAAGTCCTTAGTCACATTCCACAGTGAGACAAATTCTTAGTATATGCAACCTAAAAAGCTCAATCATCAGTCTAGTTGAACGCCAAATTCAATAGAAAAATAAAATTGCACGCCACTTTTTTTGGCACCTTGAATACATTAAGCTTATGCACAACGCCGTCAAACCCCATGGTTACTTCTAGCGGAAGAGCGTTGTCTCGTGAAAGTTTCTAGAGAAGACGCCTACTAACTTCAACTGATCTGTCTAAAATTTTAATCATTTTCCCGTAATCACCATGAAAGCAAAGACATACCATATCTACTCAATCTAGTCCACACATAGCTCTACCAACGGCACAAATGCTATGCAAGAGTATTCGCAATGATGTTCGAACACCAAAACCGTATTTGTGTGATACGATCGTGCACTGAAGAGATTCACAAAACAAGGTTCATTTTCCAATTACGGATCCAAATTTAGGTTTTTGGCCAAACTAACCAAAGTTTTCACCCTCAGAAATTGAATTCTCTGACTGTCACGACCGCGCCACTCGCAATTACACGTGAGGACCAAATTTATGTAATGTAGACAAATTTTACTCACATTTTTGAAAAGAGTAGAACGAATCCACCAATTGGAACGACCTTGGCATAATCCCACGAAATGAATGTTAACCAACATAAAAATAATGAAATTAACATAGCTCATAGCTATTAGAGCGTGTGCGCTCAACCACAGCTCCGAAATTCAAATAAGGGATTCTATGTCGTCATTGGACCTATGGTAAAGGCTTGAGGCACGAAGGGATTAAGGTTTCAAGAGAAGTTGGACCTTACATGAATTTAGTATTCAAGAATACACTCTATACTTCTCTTCTTGCAACATGAATGCCCATATCACCCATTCTTCGTTCACAAGACTTTGGATTATGGTGTCGTCCCTTGGACTCCCTTTGTCCTTGTCATCTCTGGCACAATCGTAGAAGTCATGGAGAAAAAGAGAACACTAGCTAGGTGACTAATTCATTAGATTCCGCCAGACGGAGCTGGGCGCCCAATCTTTCTTGGACGCGTTCTGAAAATCAAAGGTCAATACAAGAATCTAGCGGAACTAGAGAGAATTATGGGTCTAGAGGGCCTCCCATGGGTTTATCGGACACAGTTGGAGAGGTTTGAGGGACTGGATCTCAAGGGTTTAAGAGAACGAATTATTTTTCTACTGGTAGAATCCGTAATAATTTTTTTGACACAACGGGTACCAACCGGTAGGAAGCAGCATTCGACCTGCCGGTAGCTCAATACAAAGTTCCAACAATTTTTTCGATTGTTATTTTTTTATTTCTCCTCTTCAAAACAAAGTAAAACAAAACTAATTAGAACCCCAACTCGTTAAACTCTAAGGGCATACAATTAAGTCCTTAGTCACATTCCACAGTGAGACAAATTCTTAGTATATGCAACCTAAAAAGCTCAATCATCAGTCTAGTTGAACGCCAAATTCAATAGAAAAATAAAATTGCACGCCACTTTTTTTGGCACCTTGAATACATTAAGCTTATGCACAACGCCGTCAAACCCCATGGTTACTTCTAGCGGAAGAGCGTTGTCTCGTGAAAGTTTCTAGAGAAGACGCCTACTAACTTCAACTGATCTGTCTAAAATTTTAATCATTTTCCCGTAATCACCATGAAAGCAAAGACATACCATATCTACTCAATCTAGTCCACACATAGCTCTACCAACGGCACAAATGCTATGCAAGAGTATTCGCAATGATGTTCGAACACCAAAACCGTATTTGTGTGATACGATCGTGTAACTGAAGAGATTCACAAAACAAGGTTCATTTTCCAATTACGGATCCAAATTTAGGTTTTTGGCCAAACTAACCAAAGTTTTCACCCTCAGAAATTGAATTCTCTGACTGTCACGACCGCGCCACTCGCAATTACACGTGAGGACCAAATTTATGTAATGTAGACAAATTTTACTCACATTTTTTAAAAGAGTAGAACGAATCCACCAATTGGAACGACCTTGGCATAATCCCACGAAATGAATGTTAACCAACATAAAAATAATGAAATTAACATAGCTCATAGCTATTAGAGCGTGTGCGCTCAACCACAGCTCCGAAATTCAAATAAGGGATTCTATGTCGTCATTGGACCTATGGTAAAGGCTTGAGGCACGAAGGGATTAAGGTTTCAAGAGAAGTTGGACCTTACATGAATTTAGTATTCAAGAATACACTCTATACTTCTCTTCTTGCAACATGAATGCCCATATCACCCATTCTTCGTTCACAAGACTTTGGATTATGGTGTCGTCCCTTGGACTCCCTTTGTCCTTGTCATCTCTGGCACAATCGTAGAAGTCATGGAGAAAAAGAGAACACTAGCTAGGTGACTAATTCATTAGATTCCGCCAGACGGAGCTGGGCGCCCAATCTTTCTTGGACGCGTTCTGAAAATCAAAGGTCAATACAAGAATCTAGCGGAACTAGAGAGAATTATGGGTCTAGAGGGCCTCCCATGGGTTTATCGGACACAGTTGGAGAGGTTTGAGGGACTGGATCTCAAGGGTTTAAGAGAACGAATTATTTTTCTACTGGTAGAATCCGTAATAATTTTTTTGACACAACGGGTACCAACCGGTAGGAAGCAGCATTCGACCTGCCGGTAGCTCAATACAAAGTTCCAACAATTTTTTCGATTGTTATTTTTTTATTTCTCCTCTTCAAAACAAAGTAAAACAAAACTAATTAGAACCCCAACTCGTTAAACTCTAAGGGCATACAATTAAGTCCTTAGTCACATTCCACAGTGAGACAAATTCTTAGTATATGCAACCTAAAAAGCTCAATCATCAGTCTAGTTGAACGCCAAATTCAATAGAAAAATAAAATTGCACGCCACTTTTTTTGGCACCTTGAATACATTAAGCTTATGCACAACGCCGTCAAACCCCATGGTTACTTCTAGCGAAGAGCGTTGTCTCGTGAAAGTTTCTAGAGAAGACGCCTACTAACTTCAACTGATCTGTCTAAAATTTTAATCATTTTCCCGTAATCACCATGAAAGCAAAGACATACCATATCTACTCAATCTAGTCCACACATAGCTCTACCAACGGCACAAATGCTATGCAAGAGTATTCGCAATGATGTTCGAACACCAAAACCGTATTTGTGTGATACGATCGTGCAACTGAATAGATTCACAAAACAAGGTTCATTTTCCAATTACGGATCCAAATTTAGGTTTTTGGCCAAACTAACCAAAGTTTTCACCCTCAGAAATTGAATTCTCTGACTGTCACGACCGCGCCACTCGCAATTACACGTGAGGACCAAATTTATGTAATGTAGACAAATTTTACTCACATTTTTGAAAAGAGTAGAACGAATCCACCAATTGGAACGACCTTGGCATAATCCCACGAAATGAATGTTAACCAACATAAAAATAATGAAATTAACATAGCTCATAGCTATTAGAGCGTGTGCGCTCAACCACAGCTCCGAAATTCAAATAAGGGATTCTATGTCGTCATTGGACCTATGGTAAAGGCTTGAGGCACGAAGGGATTAAGGTTTCAAGAGAAGTTGGACCTTACATGAATTTAGTATTCAAGAATACACTCTATACTTCTCTTCTTGCAACATGAATGCCCATATCACCCATTCTTCGTTCACAAGACTTTGGATTATGGTGTCGTCCCTTGGACTCCCTTTGTCCTTGTCATCTCTGGCACAATCGTAGAAGTCATGGAGAAAAAGAGAACACTAGCTAGGTGACTAATTCATTAGATTCCGCCAGACGGAGCTGGGCGCCCAATCTTTCTTGGACGCGTTCTGAAAATCAAAGGTCAATACAAGAATCTAGCGGAACTAGAGAGAATTATGGGTCTAGAGGGCCTCCCATGGGTTTATCGGACACAGTTGGAGAGGTTTGAGGGACTGGATCTCAAGGGTTTAAGAGAACGAATTATTTTTCTACTGGTAGAATCCGTAATAATTTTTTTGACACAACGGGTACCAACCGGTAGGAAGCAGCATTCGACCTGCCGGTAGCTCAATACAAAGTTCCAACAATTTTTTCGATTGTTATTTTTTTTATTTCTCCTCTTCAAAACAAAGTAAAACAAAACTAATTAGAACCCCAACTCGTTAAACTCTAAGGGCATACAATTAAGTCCTTAGTCACATTCCACAGTGAGACAAATTCTTAGTATATGCAACCTAAAAAGCTCAATCATCAGTCTAGTTGAACGCCAAATTCAATAGAAAAATAAAATTGCACGCCACTTTTTTTGGCACCTTGAATACATTAAGCTTATGCACAACGCCGTCAAACCCCATGGTTACTTCTAGCGGAAGAGCGTTGTCTCGTGAAAGTTTCTAGAGAAGACGCCTACTAACTTCAACTGATCTGTCTAAAATTTTAATCATTTTCCCGTAATCACCATGAAAGCAAAGACATACCATATCTACTCAATCTAGTCCACACATAGCTCTACCAACGGCACAAATGCTATGCAAGAGTATTCGCAATGATGTTCGAACACCAAAACCGTATTTGTGTGATACGATCGTGTAACTGAAGAGATTCACAAAACAAGGTTCATTTTCCAATTACGGATCCAAATTTAGGTTTTTGGCCAAACTAACCAAAGTTTTCACCCTCAGAAATTGAATTCTCTGACTGTCACGACCGCGCCACTCGCAATTACACGTGAGGACCAAATTTATGTAATGCAGACAAATTTTACTCACATTTTTAAAAGAGTAGAACGAATCCACCAATTGGAACGACCTTGGCATAATCCCACGAAATGAATGTTAACCAACATAAAAATAATGAAATTAACATAGCTCATAGCTATTAGAGCGTGTGCGCTCAACCACAGCTCCGAAATTCAAATAAGGGATTCTATGTCGTCATTGGACCTATGGTAAAGGCTTGAGGCACGAAGGGATTAAGGTTTCAAGAGAAGTTGGACCTTACATGAATTTAGTATTCAAGAATACACTCTATACTTCTCTTCTTGCAACATGAATGCCCATATCACCCATTCTTCGTTCACAAGACTTTGGATTATGGTGTCGTCCCTTGGACTCCCTTTGTCCTTGTCATCTCTGGCACAATCGTAGAAGTCATGGAGAAAAGAGAACACTAGCTAGGTGACTAATTCATTAGATTCCGCCAGACGGAGCTGGGCGCCCAATCTTTCTTGGACGCGTTCTGAAAATCAAAGGTCAATACAAGAATCTAGCGGAACTAGAGAGAATTATGGGTCTAGAGGGCCTCCCATGGGTTTATCGGACACAGTTGGAGAGGTTTGAGGGACTGGATCTCAAGGGTTTAAGAGAACGAATTATTTTTCTACTGGTAGAATTCGTAATAATTTTTTTGACACAACGGGTACCAACCGGTAGGAAGCAGCATTCGACCTGCCGGTAGCTCAATACAAAGTTCCAACAATTTTTTCGATTGTTTTTTTTTATTTCTCCTCTTCAAAACAAAGTAAAACAAAACTAATTAGAACCCCAACTCGTTAAACTCTAAGGGCATACAATTAAGTCCTTAGTCACATTCCACAGTGAGACAAATTCTTAGTATATGCAACCTAAAAAGCTCAATCATCAGTCTAGTTGAACGCCAAATTCAATAGAAAAATAAAATTGCACGCCACTTTTTTTGGCACCTTGAATACATTAAGCTTATGCACAACGCCGTCAAACCCCATGGTTACTTCTAGCGGAAGAGCGTTGTCTCGTGAAAGTTTCTAGAGAAGACGCCTACTAACTTCAACTGATCTGTCTAAAATTTTAATCATTTTCCCGTAATCACCATGAAAGCAAAGACATACCCATCTACTCAATCTAGTCCACACATAGCTCTACCAACGGCACAAATGCTATGCAAGAGTATTCGCAATGATGTTCGAACACCAAAACCGTATTTGTGTGATACGATCGTGTAACTGAAGAGATTCACAAAACAAGGTTCATTTTCCAATTACGGATCCAAATTTAGGTTTTTGGCCAAACTAACCAAAGTTTTCACCCTCAGAAATTGAATTCTCTGACTGTCACACGACCGCGCCACTCGCAATTACACGTGAGGACCAAATTTATGTAATGCAGACAAATTTTACTCACATTTTTGAAAAGAGTAGAACGAATCCACCAATTGGAACGACCTTGGCATAATAATCCCACGAAATGAATGTTAACCAACATAAAAATAATGAAATTAACATAGCTCATAGCTATTAGAGCGTGTGCGCTCAACCACAGCTCCGAAATTCAAATAAGGGATTCTATGTCGTCATTGGACCTATGGTAAAGGCTTGAGGCACGAAGGGATTAAGGTTTCAAGAGAAGTTGGACCTTACATGAATTTAGTATTCAAGAATACACTCTATACTTCTCTTCTTTGCAACATGAATGCCCATATCACCCATACTTCGTTCACAAGACTTTTATTATAGTGGGTCGTCCCTTGGACTCCCTTTGTCCTTGTCATCTCTGGCACAATCGTAGAAGTCATGGAGAAAAAGAGAACACTAGCTAGGTGACTAATTCATCAGATTCCGCCAAGACGGACTGGGCGCCAATCTTTCTTGGACGTCGTTCTGAAAATCAAAGGTCAATACAAGAATCTAGCGGAACTAGAGAGAATTATGGGTCTAGAGGGCCTCCCATGGGTTTATCGGACACAGTTGGAGAGGTTTGAGGGACTGGATCTCAAGGGTTTAAGAGAACGAATTATTTTTCTACTGGTAGAATCGTAAAAATTTTTTTGACACAACGGGTACCAACCGGTAGGAATGCAGCATCGGACCTGCCGGTAGTTTAGCTCAATACAAAGTTCCAACAATTTTTTCGATGTTATTTTTTTATTTCTTCCTCTTCAAAACAAAGTAAAAACAAAACTAATTAGAACCCCAACTCGTTTAAAAACTCTAAGGGCATACAATAAGTCCTTAGTCACATTCACAGTGAGACAAAATTCTTAGTATATGCAACCTAAAAAGCTCAATCATCAGTCTAGTTGAACGCCAAATTCAATAGGAAAATATAAAATGCACGCCACTTTTTTTGGCACCTTGAATACATTTAAGCTTATGCACAACGCCGTCAAAACCCATGGT
>CAUOFW020005405.1:0-27333 GCA_963454935.2 Ilex paraguariensis
AAATTATATGGTTCAGTTAACTAATCAGCCCAGTTTTTGATATTTTTTCTAACACAGTATGGTTCTGATTGCTAGCAGCCTAAATCTTTTGACTTCTATCATTACTGTTAAGGCTAAAATTGTTCTGGATCAGCTTAATTCCGTTTTGGACTGGGATGACCTAAATCCAATAAATGGGCACAAACTTGAATCCATTTGAAGCTTGGATCATGCTCAACTTAATCCAGAGCAGCCTCGACTGCTCACCCTACACTCAACATAACTAAAGATATAAACTTAATTTTATGTACAAACCCAAAAATCATATTCTGATGAAATTTAATATTTTCTTAATTTGTAAGTTACTTTATACTGCAATAGCAAAAAAGTGACTTTATACTGCTACTCTAAAGGAACTATCAGACTAATGCAATTTTTCCTCTTGATGTATCATCAGTTTCAACATTTTTGGTTAATTGATATTCAGAAAGACAATTGTACCTTTCATAATACGTATTGATAGTAATTTTGAAAGGCGCTGTGCATTTACTGTTTGACATAGGACAACTCGCATCCATTAAAAAATTTCTCACCACTGATGTACCAACATTAGTTGAAAATTGAGGTGAGCTACCATTTGCTGTCTTAGCCATATCAGATAGAGAGCAATTTGTTACTAAAAATTATGTTTCACCTCTGACTTTAAGAAATTTGAAGTCCAAAATGAATTTCAGAAATTTAGAAAATAATCACATCTCAGAATTACTTCATTCTGAGCATGGAACTTTTGCCAGCAAATGTTACAGAATACAGAAGGGCCAGATTCTAGTCAAGCAGTGGTAGAAATTTGAGGACTGCACACATACTTACAGAATATAAGCTCATTCTTGGCAAAGGTAGCCAGCTATCAACTGAAGCGTTAACGATGATTCGACCATGGTGTTGTCGCAGGTATGGAAGAGCAACGTATGTAGGATACACATTTCCCCAAAAGTTTATGTCCTGAGAGGATTTACGATCAGTTAATATAAAGCGCTGGCAATTCATACATTCTAATAAAGGGTAAATTACATTAGTGGTTCCTGATCCATGTGATCAGTCTTAGTTTGGTCCATCCCCCTGCACTCTGCTAGTTTAATCCCTATGGTTTCCAATTGTTTGCTTTTTTTATATTTCTAATTTTTTAGTTGGTCCTTCCACTCACTTTCGTTCAAATAATAGACAGAATTGGCCATCGAGCATATTGTAAAAAGATACATAATCCCCTCCATGCATTATTTTTACTGAAGTTAGGGATTGGACCACCTAAAGAACAAAAAAGTGTCAAAATTGAAAGTTGCTGATCAAAATGAGGTTATTTTAAGGACCAAAATTGAAACAATTCAGGATGCTTAAACTTCGAACAAATTTATCCGCTTTACCATCAAAATGGGAAACACAGATGAATCGTTGGCTTCCTCAAAGTAGAAAGTATGTCCCAGACTGACTGTATTTACTAGATGATCCACTGCATAAAAGAGAACAAAAGAAAATAACAATTATGGACAATAAGTGGCGCCAAAGTGAACAAAGGACATTACACAGTGGTTGCAGAAGAAAGTTTTTGGGACCAAAGCACCATTGTCTACTGAACTATGTTGCAAAAGTTTTGTTGGTCAAATGAAATTATCAACGAAACAGGTTACAAAAGCAAGTTGGATCAAGTGCAAGAAAGGTCCGGATTCAGCCCCCTTCTGTACAAGCTAGGTGATTTCTGTCCCGGAAATAGATATTATGAAGACCACTCTTTTACAATCACTATGATTTGAAGGATACATATGACTCTGTAGGGACTTTTAAATTTTAATGCTGCGTATTATATATGTCCATACAATGATGAGCTGTCTTATTCCAAGTCTACGATGTTACCACATATTATAAATGTCTTCTTCTCAAGTAAACAATGAGGCGTCATACTGGAGAGCATGCTATATGTTGAACAAAAGTGAAATGCAACTTTTGCTGCTGCTCCATTTTGTTCTATGACACGAGCACAAAGTTAGATAACAAACATGAACATAACTGAGTTTTTTTTTCCCTTTTGAGAATGTTAAAAATTGGGTCTCTTATTCTTTATGCATATTCATGTCGAGAAAAAAATTATTAGGCTTAACAACAAAATAAGCCATCTACATGGTATCATGACTAATGCCGATTTTTCAAACAAAAATGAGGTGACACTTCTGACTTACCACGCCCATAAAAGTTTATGGTCTCATTGATGAACCTCCTACAATCATCTTCCTTGACAACATCAGCAGCAGTTATCATCACGTGACTTGCGCCCAGCCGTCCAGCATTCTCACCAATCCCTCGGAGCCTATTCTCTCTTCGAGCAACCAATACAAGATTGGCCCTCCTCTTTGCGTATTCATATGCAATTTGCTAAATATTACAGCAATCACAGTAGGATCATCTTTATTAAACTGTTTCCAATTGGCATGCTGTGTGTGGCTACATGCATATTGACTAAATGAGGGAGCATGTGCAAATAACTTTTAGCTACATATTCTGTATACTTATATAGAGACAAATCTAATAGAATTCAAAGAAAGAATTGAGGTGCTCACCTAGTTGATGCTTGGCAACTTAGTTAATTCTCTCAATTTCATTCTTCCCTAGAAAGAGGTCTGGATTCGCTGACTATTGCCACAAGGGGATCCTCGACTCAAATCTCATCATTAAATGCGTTAATATTTTTCTCATATCATTAATATTACGGAATAATACACATGTCGTCCCCCAAAGTAGGTGGTCAGCCTCACTTTCGATGCTTTAACTAACAATTATAATATTTTAGTCTCTCTGGTTTTCAATTTATTTTTAAGTGGTTCTTTCGCTAACATCTGCCCAAATAACTAACTAAAGAGGATATGCAGTGGCCATCATTAAAAGAATAACCCTATTTGCTAGTTATTTGAACATAAATTAACAATTGGACCATTTAAAAAAAAACGGTAAATTACATCCACCTTCCTTGAGGTTTGTCCAAATGAAAAGAACCACCCCTTCTATATGGATAATAACACAGTGACATCCGTCTTATTATTCTCACAAATTATAAAATGATAATGAGGCCCTTCATTAAGATAGACAAGTTTAAATTCTATACTAGTTCAATCTTTGTTGGTATTAGAGTAGAGCAATCCCACGAGGCCATGTCATTGTCTTCAAGTTTGCAACAATCGAGAGACAACCAATGTCAGTTGTACACTACAGCTCCACCCCAATTGCCACCTCAGTCAAAAACACATCCCCCGTCTCTACCTCTCTCAGTCTCCCACCCTCAACCACACTCCCCCAAATTAGATTATTTTAGTCGGACTATCTAGTCATGGAAACACAATGAGACTGAGTGGAAGAGACAAATAGAGGAGTGACTGAAGATTTTAGCCATTATTGATGATGATACCAAAAATAATACTTAAAATGAGTGAAAGGATATTTTCGTATCTTGTTTTCAGCAAGGGTCCAATAATGAGGTCTGTCTCCATACCTCTGGTTGTACATTCAGCTTAGGTAAACGTGCCTAGGCCATCCATATCACATCATGAGGAAGCAGGGCGGCCTAGTACTATTCCGAGCCCTAGGTGAAAATGTTATTTTATAAGTAATACAACTAAAATTTTAAAATTTATTTTTTGAGATGTAAAATTTACTAAATTTACCTTCCATACTTGAGTTTTATTATTATAACATTTTGAATACATAGTATGACCTTAATATTTTTGTGACATAATTCATCACAAGTAGGAACAGTTTTAATTTTTTTTTTTTTTGCAAGAGCAATTGATATGTGTATTATCAATATTATTGTATAAGCAATACACATATTAGGAAAAAAAAAAAGCTTAATGCACCGAAAAACAAAGGAAAAGAAAAAGCCTAGTCTTTCTTCACGGTTTAATATTTTGATTGAAGTATTAGTGTTTGTTTGTAAAACCACTTTACATTTTCAGCTAGACAAATAAATCCAACTTATGAATATAAAAAAAGTTGATCACATTTTACAAACTACTCAAGATTTTCATAATATGTATTTAAGTTTGTGAGTTAGCATATAAAAATCACATAAATTACTTGAGAGAGATGTTGTTGAGACCTAAAAATCTGACATAATTTGTTAATTTAGTAATGTAACAATATTCTAGTTGCAACCATGTTGAACTTCTTAAACGAGACTTTTATGACTTGACATATCATTAGATCATTAAATTAAATCTCAACAAAATTGCTCATGATTTAATAGTTTGACACAAAAAAAATATAAAAAATAGTGCTAAACTTGTAGTTATCTTGTATGCCCTAAAAAGAGAAGGCTTTTGATATATTATGTGGGTAAATAAAAGGAGAAATCTAAGACAAAGAAATGCTTATATATTTATAACTAATCATAAAAATAATATGGGCCCCTCTCAGGCGAGGCCCTAAGAGGCTGCCTAAGTTGCCTTGCATTTGGGCCGACTCTATATGGAAAACGGAACGATGTCCTTTATCCATGAGCTATCCAAAGGAACAAGATGTCGACTCAAGCAAAATGACCTCTCACAGACATGAAAGATCACAAAGTATCTAGACTTAGGGATAGGTCTCAATGCCACCTCATCATGGTCTAGAATGTCACGTCACACCTAGGGAATATAGCCTTTAACAACCAAATATTCCCCTAACAAAATCCTAACAAACAGGGGACCACGTGATGATAACGTGAGGACCACCCCATGTGTGGATATATATAAGGGCAATTGCCCATGTATAGACACAATAATTGTAATCTCAGCATTAGTAGCTCCTATCTTCTATCCCAAGCAATAAAAAACCTCCTAAGGAGCAAGTGACTCCATTAGAGTGGATTAGCCAAGCTCTTTGTTTGATGAACCAATATAGTCTGTGTGTTCTGTCTCATTCCCTAGCTCTTGCCTCCGTTCTACATTTCCTATAGCATTTATAGAGCCTCTAGGCCCAGCCACGCATCTATCTCTCACACACTGTTCATACTCACAAACCACTATTCCTAAGCCTTGAGCTTCTCAGTTCAAGCAATTGTCTCACTCTTTTGAGTTTTAACATCATCAATTGAAGTTTATATGCTTTCACTCAAACAGTGACCTAGACCTACCCACCAATTTTAATGAACACTATTTCAAAGCAAAACTGAAACCATCAGTCAATGTGGTTGGTGATAAATCCTCCAAGCCTAGTTTAGTTTGTTAGGAAATTAATGAATTCAATTGGACTTCCTTAATTAATGGTTATTAAATTTATAGGTGATGATAATTGTGTTTTTGAGTGGGGTATTTCTAGAAGGGCTCTAAATTTTTCGGTGGTGGTTCTAGTTAGAGATGATTAAGGGTTTCGGTGGTGGAGGTTGAGGTTAGTTGTGGGTTTTAGAGATAGGAAGGGGACTAGGTTCTGTCTAGGGTTCAAGGGTGGGTGCTTAGGGGCTATCATGGTTTCATTGGAAGAGGGTAGAGGTGTTGGAAATCATGGCGATAAGGGTCCTCAACAAAGAACATCAAGGGCTATCTACTTAGGGATGATAGTTAAAGAGGAACCCACCGTCGGAAGGGTGGGGGGGAGAGAGAGAGAATGTGTGGTGCTAGTGGAGAGAGGTGGAAAGGGCTCCTGAGAGAGTGTGATGATAGAAAAATGGGGAGGGATGCTATTGGAAAGAGAGAAAGAGTGGTGGAGGATGTCGAAAAAGGGTGCAAATTATAAAACCTGGAAAATTTGAATTTAAAAATAACAAAAGGGATAAAATGATATAGTTGTTAAAGCACGGGTCAAGGGTCCAAAAATTTTATAAAACTCAGATGACGAAATGGATCTCACTGTTTGATTTGTCTCGCAAAATTGGGCTAGTCTATCAATTTTTATCGAATTTCAAGACAGTCAGATTTTTAAGTGTTACAATACAATTGGGTATCACACGATTAAAATTCTGCGATCAGATTTTAATCACGAAACCCACAATATAATTTAAAGTAAATCTTATAAAATTATATTAAATATGACACATCACGAAATGTGATTGGTTGGGATAAAATTGGACCAATCAAACAATGACATGTGGCCCATTTTTGGTCAAGTATATAAAGAAAGAAAGAAAGAAAGGAGACTTAGTCTCCACCACACACTAAAAGCATTAGTCGAGAGAGACAGAGAGAAAAAATAAAAAGAAAAAGAAATTCATCTTCTTCTTCTTCCTTCAATCTACCAAGATTCGAGCGACAACTCGCCTAGGAGCAAGAACTAAAATTGCTCAGAACGGCGAGGGCTATGTGTGGGTACCATCCACGCTTATTTGAGACACATTTTAGAAATCATAGTTTTTGGTCAGGATTGAACGAAGCATTGTTTGGCATCGTGAGGAGTCGTTTTATCTCGTGCGCACGCTACAAGAGGTATTGTTCCTTTCTATCTAAGTTTACTTTCAACCTAGAATTGCTATATGAAATAGGCAGGGCTATAAAGATATGATCTTATATGTTAGCTCACACCTAGTATATCTAGGGTATGGAAAATGAGTATATGAGTATGTTAAAGCCCATTATAGCTTGATTTTGGTTTGGTTTTAAAAATGAGAACCTACCAGTAGGAAAGGCACGACTTACCGGTGGTAAAGTGTTTTGGTTTGATGGAATGACTTATAAAAGTGTTTGAATTTGATGGAATGACTTATCTGAGTATGCTATATGTTTACATTTTATGTCCACTAAGTGTTTTGATGAAATGCTTAGGATTTGAGTATGTTCTTTGAATTGAAATCATATATGACATGTTGAGGAATGTTTGTGGAAAATAGATATGTTTATTATATACTTTATGATACGATGAGTATAATGAAATGAATTGCAATTGTACTTATATTTGCATATGCATGGTAGCATTACATTTGTAGGCATTCGACATGATTGTGGGTGCATGTACATGCTTTTAATCAAACACCATATTTGGTGGGTTGATGCATGAGTTCGGGAAATTTAGACCTAAGTCTGACTAAGTCGCACTAATTTGCATTCAAAAGAGTGTCAAGATTAGCAAGAAGGACTAGATTATCCCTCTGAGACAAGATCTGAAAATTTTGAATGCGCACTCCTGTTGGTATTGAGTCCATAAAGTGTGTTGGTGTACGTAGAACCGTCGGTAGAAGTCCATAAATTCTGTGTCGGGTGAGTGACCGTTGGTGGAAGTCCATAAATACCTACTCCAGAAAGACACATATTTTTATAAAATAGTCATTGAATGTCTAACATCAATGGTGGGAGCTTAGAATGTCTGGATGCATATGCATGGCATAACATGTGTTATGAGAACCGGTGAGGATCGGTGTTACATCACATACTTGAGTTTTCATCTCACAGCATGGCATGAAATTGTAGCATTCGTTTATGAAATATATATATATATATATATATATATATATATATATATATATATATATATATATTTTGAATGGATGCTTGACATGATGTTTGCATGTGACATTTCATATGTATGTAGGTTGGGAGGTAATGTCTATAGGAGATATCCTATTGAGGATGACTCATTCTTTATAGGAACATTTTTCAGATATCTCACAATCTTCTGTTGAAGGCCCTCCTAACTTAGGTCCACTTTGACGACAAAGCTAGACTGTGACTCTCATTTTTGAAAATGTAGTTTTTGTTTCCATTTACATTACCCTTGTATAAATTTCTTAAACAAAACTTGTATCTGAATTAAGGCATGTATATGAGACTCTTTTGGACATTTATTCTTTTATAAATGAATGTATGCACAGATGATGGTTATGAGTTAGTATTCAATGCTATGTGATTGAATATTGATGAATAGACTCGGTGCGGTCAAATATTGTATAAATGCACAGGTTGTGTATTGGGTAGAGCTCTCCGTACAAACAAGTTTCTACCCGAATTTTGTTAAGTTATGGATCCCAGTAAATGGGACGTAATGGTGTGGTATTGTGTTATATAGTATTTACGATTATTCTACGGGTCAATAGGTGTTCAACGAGTTAAACGGGACCCCCGAGAATCGAGGCATCTCAGCTTGGTATCAGAGTGAATTGATATCATAACTTAATTCGAGTTAATCATGGGTTACTTACGGACACCCGAATTTTTGAGGTGTCACTTAAATAAATGGGTATGTTGGGAAATAAAAGATAATGTGTATAACATAGATAGGATTTGTTCGACAACAAGTTTAAATTCAGGAGTAGAAAGGTATTATTGATATTGTCGAATTATAAATTTCTAGCATCATCAAATCATTAATGATTCACTAACGGAACACTAATAGCAAGGGAAATCTATTCTTGATAATCAAAGTACAAAGGAGTGTAATGTTATTATCTATACATGAGGGGGGTAGATGTAACATAACCAATATAAAATGTAAACTTTTAGGGACTAGTGTTGCATATGAAAATTGTAAGAAATATGACTTTACTTATTGAGAAAATATTTAATATAATGGTGATATCACGTTAGCAATGTCACGTGTTATCACTAACTAATAACATGTAACCAAACAAGAAAATAAACTCGTACAAATTAATAACTATCCCTCCATGTAAGTGAATGACTATCCAAGGAGGTTCACTTTGCCATTTGGTATTTTATTATTGGTTGGTGATAGCATGTGGCAATACTGACATGGTATTATTGTTGCATTGAATATAATTTATCCCACAATTTGCTTATCTCTTTTTTCTTTCATTCATTTTTGTTGTTGGGAAGGGGGGGTAGTTTTAATGCTGCTACTGCATCTTTGGTTATTGATGGTCTCACCCACCAAAAAAATGAAACATAAATCATTCACCATTGGAATCAGTTTGAATTCTAGTTATTTATTCTTTGGAAAGTGGGTTTGGATTGAAGTTTTTTTGGAAACTATGTAATGGGATCATTCTCCTTTGGTTAATAAACAGTTAAGTTTCAAGTTTGATTTTTGGTTCACATCCCTTACAAACACGGGTGTCTAAACTTCCTATAGAAAACTACTACATTTACAATCAGGGAATCAATAGATGCCCACAAATATAAGGGAATTTTTTTTTTCCCACAAGTTGTGTAGACTTAATTAGGACCAAATAAATTTTGATATTTTATTTCTTCTTGATAATAATTTTGAAGAGTGGCTTCGGCCACGGTGGGTTGATGCCTGATTAGTGCTTAAAATTAGCATTTTACTATGCCTTTTTGGGACTAATTGTACATGGATGGAGTTTAAGTAATGAAATTTCAGGTCCTAAAGTGAACAAAGGCTCAAGAACAACAAATATCATACTTGAGTGTAACACCAGTGCACTAGATAACAAAATTAGAGAAGGTTGGAACAAAGCAATAACGTTCGAACGCCAACTCACGTTCGAATGTCCACTTAAAATATGAGAAGACCTATAAACCCCCACATTTTTATATTTAGATACTGATGTAATTATTTAGTAATCCTTATTTATGTAATAACGTAAGAATGAACCATATAAATTGTAACGGTAGGAATAAATAATTGGGAGATAAATTGATTGTGAAGTTTAAAGTTTTAAAGTTGTTTAAGCTTGAGAAAGGAGGTTAGGTAAGTTTTTAAATATTTTTTGGTTAAAAGAAGATTTTCATTGAATCCGGAAGGTCGAGAAACCTTGGGAGAGGTAATATAGGGTGTATTAGAAGTTAAGACGTATTCTAGAGCTAAAACGCATTTTAGAAAGAATTCGGGTAAGAAGGAATTTGATACTACCTTAATAATTTTGGCCATAACGTTTTAATCCTAACTCCGATTGAGCTGAAATTTGGACAGTAGAAACTAGACTTCAAGGACTACAAAAGTGTATTTCACAAAAATTTCCTAAATCGACTTCTAAATAGGTAAACACTACTTCCGAAGTTGGGACAGAAAGTTACCTCCGTCTGGATGCTCTAAGCACCGTCCGAACGGAACTTCTTACCCAAAAATATTATTTTTCATCAAAAACAGTGAGTTTGAACAGTCTGGATGCCCAAGGACCATTCGTACACTAACCTAAAAATGGCCTCGATCAATTTTAGTGTTTTTCTCTATTTTTACCCTAAAAATACCATAAGGGCGTCTCTTTAGCTATTTTTTTTATTAGTTTTCAACCCTAGACAACCTTAGAGAGTGAGAGAGAAGGAGAAACACAAGACTCAAAGGGATTCTCACATTGGAATGGATCAAGCACACTAGGTTAACACACAAACTACGGAATTGAGGTAGGGAATTCTTCTCAAGTTCTTTCATTGAAACTTAGGGTATAATTATGTATGATTTTAATCTTCTTGATAATTATATGATAGATATATATGAGTTATTGGTTTCTTTATCATTGGAACATAGTCTTGAACAAAATATATGTTTGGGTTCAAGGAATACATGTTCTTGAATTTTCAAAACCCTAGTTTTTCTAAAATACATGTTCCATTGTGAAATTCATATGAATTCTTGATTTCTAAATTCCTATTCTTGATTAAATCATGTTTTCATCTAATATTTATTCTTGTTCCAAGAAATTATGATTTTTGGCTAAACTCTAGAATTTTGATATCAAAATTGTGAATGTTTTCTTGAGATGATCTCTCACATATTTTAATTCCTTTAGTACTATAGTATATTGAGAATTGTGCACTTGTGATACTTGAATTGTTAATGAAAATTGTGATTGGTTAAGATTGTGGTTGTTGAGAATATTGTGATTTTATCTCTTGTATGGTTTGTTGTGATGGACTTGAATTGCCTTCGAGAGCTGCCGTAGAGTGTTAGAGGTTAGTCTATCCCTGTGGGGGTGAGATGGTTGTCTAACACTGGTATTGGATTGTTGTTTGTGAGAGCAACCACTATTATTCACGTAAGTTCGAGGCTGAGGGATGGTATACCTTTCCTAGGATGGATTTGTCAATGCCGTGGGAGACGATATACGTCTTTCCTAAAGTGGTTTATGATTTGGCCCTGCGGGGAATGATTGAGATTGTGTGATTGTGATAGGTGAACGAGGCAGAATTGTTGTGTAGATTCCTGAGAAACAACCAACATACATCACAATGGGGACGAACTAACATACATGAGAATATGGAATGATGTTACTGAGATATTTATTGATTGCTTTAATTTCTTGCAAGTTTATTCCTATCATTAATTTACTATATTCCATACACTTGAGATCATTACAATTATCATAATTTTATTCTCAAAATCTATATATGTTATTTTTTCAAAAGAGACTTGCCATCTTTTATTGCTTTAAACTTTGTTGGGATTTGAAAGAGATTTCCTACGGACTTTTGCTCACCCCCTAAAACACACTTACAGATTTTGGCATAAAAAAGGATGTCAATGTGGATGAGCAGATTGATTACTAGTCGTTGGAGATTCATGATGTGGATCCTATCTTAGAGGAATAGAGTTGATCTATTTGTGGTTTAGAGTTTGAGAGATTTTTATAAAACAATGTTTTAGCTAGTTTTTATTATTGCGCTGCTAGATATTTTTAGTTTTGAATTGTAAGTTGGAGAAGTTTCAATGTTTTATTGACTTTAGTATTTATTTCCTATCGAATGGATGAACGGTTTATTACTTAATGGTTATTTTTAGTTGCTCTCATGGTTGAATGGTTTGTAGATAGTAATGCCTCCCAGGGTGGATTTTGGGGCGATACAAGACCAGGCTGCTGAGACATGGCATGTTGCAGGCAAGAAGGAAGACCCGGAAGCACTTGAGCACCATGTTCGAATACCAACTCACGTTTGAATGTCCATTTGACTTGATTGAAGACCAGAGTAATGAGTGTAAAAGAGCCAAGATGTGCATGGAGTGTGAAAATGGGATTCCACAAAAGACCACAGGTTACTCGAGTGAGGAGGTCAGACCCCATCTAACGTTCGAACGCCCACAAATCAAAAACAGTAGAAACATTCGAACGCCAAACAACGTTTGAACGCCTAAAACAGAGACAACGTTTGAACACCAAATCACGTTCGAACGTCTACCACTGGCAGGCTGCAGAGTAGTTGGTTTTTCACTTGGATTTGGGCGGCATACACTATACCTTCACACTCCCTTGCCTCCCCCTCCTCCTTGCCTATAAATACTCCCCTTGGGAGAGCCTTTGAGAGGGAGAGGATGTTCTTGTAGAAGACTAGAACTTGGTTTGTAAGGCTTAGACTACACCAAGAACTAGTCAAGAACTTGATGGAGGCTTGGACTCCCACTCATGTAGTTAGATGTATATTATATTTGCTTCTATCAAGGGAGTTAGTTCATATGTTGGTTGAGGAAGTAACCCTCCATTTCTTGGTTAAGGAAGCCACCCTCCAAATGTGACTAGCTTTCTTTTACTTCTATTGTTCATGTCTTTCACTTCCATTGCTTGAGCTTCCTTCTTCCTTAGAGAAGTAAACCTCTTCCACTTTTCTAGAGCTTTACCAAAGCCGTGAAGGGTGGAACGTGATTCACTTATTTTTTGGTGAAGATCGGCTCTTCGCTTATTTTACTTTACCTTGAAAGATCTCTACTTGGAAGGATGAGTATCACTCACTTTTCTAGCTTGACCCAAGCCATGAAGAGTGAGTAATTCTTCATTCACTCTTTAGTAAGAGGTGATAAACATGTATTGATTATCTGGAAGTTATATTTGTACATTTCTTTTATACTTTAATGCTTTATATTCCACTTGCTTATTGAATGATTGATTGTATCTAGAAAAATTAAGGTACTTTGTATAACCAGGGGCTCTTTCTATGTCACAGATGACTCTTGTATGGAAAGAACCTTTGGTTCAAAGCAAGTACCCCGACTAGATCTTCATGACAACATTTTAATCTTCACCATTATTGAGCTTTATCTAAAGAATGAAACATTAATGTCATGGTTGGATGCCTTGTAAAAACCCTTGCTTGTTTGTAGACGGGTTAAATCTCGGCACAGACAATTCTTGTAAACTTCTAGAAAGGCATCGGAATAATGTGCTTAATTCTCACAATCCATCTTGATCTTCCGATTAACTTGTTGTTGATACGGGAGTTAATTGAGTTATAAAACACAAGTATAATAAACCGGATGATCAACTACATGTTCTAATCCTCAAGCTAAAGGGTGATTGTTTTACATTTGAATTTGTCTTATATTTTGTCTAGAAAACTGTTGGAAAGAATCTTCTATTTTATTCAAAAAAATCTCATAACTTCAAACTCTCAAGGTTTCCAGTTACTTGGTCTCTGTCACTGCTCACTTCAGAACACCAATCATAGTTCCCTGTAGATTCGACTCTTGACTTAATCGGATTATTACTACAGCTTGACTGCCTGCACTTGGGTGTAAACATTTCGGATCAAGTCAAATGCCCCTCCTTACATTTGCCTTGCCTACTTCACATACTCATGATATTTTCACTTAAAGCCCCTTTTAATTTTTCAATCTTTCCTTTGACCCTTGCATTTGGATTTGGATTTAACAAGTCAAAAAACATGAGTTATGTGTTGAATTTAAATGGTCATTTGGATTAGTGTTGCCAGTTAAATTTGAGGATTATTTTCGATTATGTATATTATCAAAAATATGTTTTTAATATAATATATGATGATTTATTGGTGGGCTCTTTGATTATGTACATCAAGAAGAAAATTACTACAAAATTTTACATACAAAAAAATAATTTGCAGGATATGATATGACATCAAGTATTATTTGGATAGGTAATTGAGTTGAATGCGCTAGGACACGAATATTGTATCCTGTTTTGTGTTCCATGTCTTAGTAAGACTAAATAATGGTAGATATTTTCTTCTAGTATTTTAGTTTTGATTATTAACATATTTCTTATGTTCATGTTTAAAAATATGTCCAAACCTTTAATAATTTAGATCAATCAGTGAAATTTTTTTATTCATATTTGTACCCAACCTAAAATAAAATGCTTGCTCCGCCACTGATTTTGAAAGAATATGTCTTCATCTTTCAGAATGAGAACAATGATCGATTAGTTTAGAAGCAAAGGTCTTTTGGGCTGGGGATATTTTCACTATCTAAATCCAAGTGAAAAATAAATAATTGTAAACCTCTTAGAAACATAATTAATTCTAATTTTCCTGAAAAGAACATTGTGAGAGAAACTGATAGTTGAAGCTCTAAACAAGAATTTACAAACACCCAGGAATAATTCACTGAAGAACATGCAGAAAAAGGAAATTTATTAGTCCTGAATTTGAGACTGAGGGTTTACCTCCCCTATACCAGAAGAAGCTCCAGTGATGATAACCACTTTATCTTCCATATTTTCACTGAAGAAACTACTGTAAAGGCACTCACATGTGTTCAGGAACGACAAGGCTGGCCATGCAAATGCCAGCATCACCAGGCTTGCCGGTGGCACCACCAAATTTAGCAGCGAGTTAAACAGATCCATCGTACACACACACACAAACACAAAAGGAGGGAGAGAGACAGAGAGACAGAGAGACAGAGAGTGGTCTTATGGTACTCGATCAAAAGAAAAAAAACCAAAAGGAGGAGATAAGAAGAAGAGAAGAAGAGATGGGACGGAGTTTGGCTTGGCGTTTAGTGTGCTAAGTGATCAACACCTTGACTTCATGCAAAAGTGGGCTGCCAACACGTGTTAGTTTGCAGGCTCCATTTTCTGACGACTGGAAATGTTATTTGGAAGTCATGCAGATCAACGCTATTCTCTGTTTTGTGTTTTGCGTATTAAGATAACCGATTACTATGACGGACAACTATTCCCTGCCTTTTATTAGTTGCATGCTATGGATGGTCTGTTTGGTGAGAATGAAAAAAATAAGTTAAAAATTAAAAAAGAATTTCAAGGAATTTATTTTTCACCTCTCTAGGAAAGAAATAAATTTTCCTTCCTCTTTGTCTAATATGATGGGTGCAAAACTTGAAGTATAAATTTTTTTTTTAAAAAGAAAAATAAAATGTATACATACTAAATTTACTATTTTATTTGTATATTTTGAAATCATAATTGGCCAAGCTAATGGTCCGTTTGGTACGATAAATGGAAAGATGAAAGGAAAAAAGTGGAAGAAATAAATTTTCTATCCTTGAGGGAAAAAAACATGTTTTTCCTTTATTTTGTTTGGTGCAAATGATGAAAAAATGAAAGGAACAGATTTTCCACTGTCCTGTTTGATAACAAGGGGGGAGGATGGAAAACATTTTAGGCCAAATTTACTAGAATGTCCTCTTATGTTTTACCTAAAAAACATTCTTCTATTTTTTTTTTATGAATACTTATTAAACATTGTGCCCAAGAAATTACTTTTTATTTTAGTAAGGTTATTTGGACCTAATTTGCATAGATAATTTGCTAGCTTAATTCATTACAACTATTAAATTAGTTGTGGGTCCCAATAAAACTCTAGGTCCACTGTCAATCCAATGATTAAGTCAAAAAATTTAGTTAATAAATTAGATCCAAGTAAAATTACTCCTTTTAATTGTAAGGAAAAGAGAATCATCTAGGTAGAGATTGTGCAATGAGCGCATATAACTGGATAACAAGAGACAAGGGCAAAAATGTAATTATGCCAACTTAACCAACAGATCTCACTTTTTCGTCTTGTTTTCTCTCCAGTTTCAGGTGGAATAAAAATGGGGGGCAGCGTGGATTGTCTTTCCACCCTATTTTTCATTCCACCCCTTTTTCTATTGTACCAAACGAATGATACACTTTCTTTCCTTGTTGTTAGATCATATTTTGTAATTAGCTAATTGTATGAAATTTTTTATAATTTAAACATATTTCATGGTCATGATACTACAACGATAAAGTTCCGAAAACATTACTTGAAGGGAGGAAATTATGCGTCAAAGCTACATCAAAAGTACTCCTTATGCACCTTCTTGCTTAGGATAAGATAATAATCTAGAGACCTAATGTGAGACTCAAACATGCATTTGCATGACATTTAATATAATGTTGGAAAGTAAAGTGTAATTTGTTAATATTAGTTATGGAAGTTAAATTACAGTTAATGGAATCGTGGGGAGTAAGGTATGAATTTTAATAATAATTTCTGGGATTGAATTATAAGATAGACATGAGTTTGGGTAAGATTTATTAAGGGATGGAAAATTTAAGTGCTATATGTATATGAATAAAAGAAATAAAAAGGAATTTAGAAGTAATTACATAAAGGATGGGTGAGTCATGTGGACACTCGACTCAAATAGAGCTTCTTAGCTTAGGATTTTCAGTGAAGCCTCGAGAATTGTGAGGAATTCTCTTTTGTCTTGGTATTGGTTCACGAGCTTAGAAGTTTGGGCTGATGGGACTTGAAAGTGTTCTAATTTCCGGTTTCAAAATTCAGCATAGTGCGTAAGAAATTCTAACCTTCTTGAATTAAAACAACCATTTTCTCTCCATAGCTCTCATAATTGATTCGAATTATCTTGTGATCGGATTTATATTATACACCCAAGTATAAGTGATCGACTTGCAGTTTTCTCGGTTTAAGTCCAAGATCGATCCCACTAAAAGTTTTAATAATTAAAATTTTAAAATAAGAACAGTGAAGTTATTATTAAAGCAGTGTAACATGAGATAGCTTGCGATGTGAGCTTAGATTGATAACTAGTCTAAGTAAATGAAATGTGTAAACAGATTATTAAAAGACAATAATATAAAAAATACCCTTCAGTTTAATGATCTCATATGTTTTATATTGGTTAAATACTGAAAATGTTATCTTACAACAATTAACTTCCATGTCACTGAAAAGTCAACTGGTAGGTCTGATGTATATAAATTATACCACAACAACTTCTTAACTTAGTTGATGGTATACATGTCAAATGACTAATCCAAGTAGCCCAGAAGGTCAAGTCATTCATGAGGATTGCTTGAATTACTCAATTGACAATAGTATAACAAGTATATGCATATTAAACCATAACACAACAACTTCTTAGGTTAGTTGGTGGTATTATTAAACCATAACACAATAACTTCTTAGGTTAGCTGGTTATATGACAACTGACTAATCCAAGTAAACCAGAAATGACAAGTCATTCATGAGGATCACTTGAATTAATTAATTGGCTATTATTATAATATGTATCAGTTAAACAACTTCAGTAATCTAGAAGGATAAGTCATTCATGAGGATTACTTAGATTATTAATCTGACAATTGTATCATGCAACAGTAGAACATCCTCAGTGTTCTTGGAGAACTAGTCATGCCGTTGGAACACCGTAGATATTTAATCGGCAGGTTGATGATTCACTGATGACATAATTTCGGGTTACATAGTAACACCCAATTACGTACATCACTGTATCATGCATGAAGTTCACAATAATATATACATATAGAATAATAAAAAATCAGCATTTTCAGAAGTTAACTAATACTATATATATGTTCACCCCTCACTAAAGGGCACACTCCATTACTATAGTCAAGTAAGAAGTGTGGGTAAGTATCATTACAACAGTAGATAAAATACAGACACTGACACTTTTTTCGCAAGAAACAACTGAAATACAACCACCCTTAATATCGATTAAGGCACAAAGGTGGTGGCAGTTCAACTCTCCAAGTAGAAAGACAAAACAGAAATGTAGAAATGCAGAGTTTTGGCTGGAGAGTAGGACAGACCGGATCTTGAATTCTCTATGACTTTCTCTTTTCTTTTTCTCCCTTTTTTTCTCTCTTTCCCCTTTCTTTGTTTCCTCTCCTAGCCTAGCAGTTTCAAGTGAAGGAGGCATGCCATATATATAGGCAAAGATGAAGCATGAGATGGAGGATGAGTTCAAACCGCTTGGGGTCACCGTCCGGACGCCACCACTACCGTTCGGACCGTTTTTCTTTGCTGGTGCCGATCCTCTTGTTATTCTGGTAGTTTCTTGGTTATATTACACTTGCTTCCTTTGTTGTTTCAAGCTTTGATAGATTGCTCCTTCTCATTTATGGTAATTCCACATAAAAATCCTAAAATTTCAGACAGTACATAAATAAAACCCTAGCTTACGCACAAACCCTAATTTATAGTTTTTAATTGATTTATCTTATATAATTATCGTATTTAACTATATTAATGTACATATTAATTAGGGCTAATCACATTCCCTAACTTAAACTTTACTAGTCCCTAGTAAATAAAATACAACAGAGTAAAATTATCTTCGTAAATTTTTCATGATTGCATTTAGCATATGCAACAAGCTGTTAAACTTGTAAGTGATCCCTAGTGGACGAGTTTTGTCTCATGAAGGTTTTCAGTGAAACTACCTACAAACTTCAATAGTTAGGAGTTCACAATTCATACTTTTCACAAATAAAATAAAATTAATATTTTGTTTGTATTGCTTGAATACTTTCTTTTCTGATCACTGTAAGAGTAACACACGTTAGTTGTTATATTATCTATATATTTTTATAAAAATTTGTGTGTGTGTGATGATTTCTTTATTTTCAGAAATCACTTAAGAAATATTATCATCTCTCGTGGTAGTCTTGATGTCAATCATCTCCTGGAATACACTTAGCAAAGAATACACATGTTATAGTGACTGTTTTCTCAAAAACTGCATGTGTTTAGAATATTGTTAACAAAGCAAATAGTTTCACATGTAGTTAATCAAAAGTGTGGTTATTTGAATAAAATTGGAATTTGACATAATCTCATGAAAGAATATTAACACTATTTTAAACATATCATTAACATTTTCCTTTTTAGAATAGTTAAGGTTAATACAAATGCATGATTTCTGGAATCAAAAAGGACATTTTAATGTTGTAATGTGGCCAATGGTTTAGGGTTTAAGAAACGACGTCAATGGGATTCAAAAGCTATCATTTCTTAGCATTGCGGCACACCTCGTTCTATTTTTTCTAGACTTTGCATGATCATCCTTTTTATTTTTCCTCCATTTTTCACTTTCTTGGCTCTTTTCTTTCTTTCTTTTTCCTTTGAAATTCTTTTCACATATTTCCCTTTGCTTTTGAACATTGATAATTTTTTTCTTTACTCTTTTCTACCTTTTCTTCTTTTTTATTTTTCTGTATCCTGCTGATTTAAAAGAGGGTGTAAGAAAATTAGATAGCAAAGGTAGGTTTAATATATTTTTATATGGCTCGGTTATTTTTTGGGTTTTCATGAAAAGAATTTATACTTTTTCAGGCTCAATGATGGCTGACTAAGGATATAATTTTGTAAAAAAAATGGCTAAGGCTCAAGTTTAATCAAAAATGGCGTAAGATAATTTTCTAGAAATCATACATTTGTATAATTTCTAAATAAAAGTCTAAGGAAAATGCTAACAATATAATTTAATAAATGCTAATCAAAACAAAACTAATGAGATTATTCAAAGAAAGTTTACCTCTGAATCGAAGATTCTTATTTGACTAGATGTAGAATATCTCTCCAAGGAAGATTGGTTCAAAATCTGCAATAGGTCTTACATCTCCATTATATATGCAAAGATTGTAATATTTCACAAGGTTTTTAACAATAAAGAAATCTAACTGTGTTTAAAAGGATAAGTTTAAACAAAAATATTAAGATAATACACAACCAAAATATGAAAATCTCATGTGATCAGATTAAGGTTATTCTAGCAAAGCATTAGAATATTTAACCTAATTTAACTATGAATTATATGAACTATTCTTCCTAACTTATTTAATAAAAACAAACTTAAACACTATGATGCCCCTAAAATCGGGGGTCCCGTTGACCATCCGTTAACCCGCAGAAATACCCGTGAATATCGCGTGGCTCGACATCACGTCTATCACATCCCTATAACCGGGATCATAACTTACACGTATAACCCGTTTTTCTTTAATCATTTAAATTCAATGGAGGTCCAATAAGCCTCAATATCCCTTATTTAATGTCCATTTGTATCATTGGAACTAAAAAAGACAAAGTTCAAAAGGTTAGCAAAATAATTTTTGATTTTTCAAATTTTTGGAAGAGCTACCGGTAGGTGTTTGTTATAACTACCGGTAGAAGTTCTACTTGTAAGCTACCGGTAGTTTCCTCCTACTGGCCAAGTACTACCTGTTAGCTACCAATAGTTATTGCCTGGTGTACAGGTACTACCTATTGGCTACCGGTAGTTATTGCCTGCCAAACAGGTACTACCTGTTAACTACCAATAGTTATTACCTGCTACCGGTAGGTTTTGCCCATAATTTCATATTTCATCAGTTTTTCGATTTCCAATTCAATCAACACCCTTCCAAATTCATCCCAAACATGTATAAGGATATTTTCTACAATATACATGATTCATACAAGTTCTATTACATGCCTTTACATAATTTATATGTGAAAACAACATTTAACCAAAGTGTTTACAAAACTTGTTTCCTAAAGCCACAAATCGACTTTTCTTCATCTTTAAGGCCCCAAATGTGATTCTTCCACCAGTACGAACCCCGCACCTGAAATGTTTTCCCGTATAGGGTGAGCCAACGCCCAGTAGAAATTTCCTACAAGGGCTACTCCCCTCCTAAGTGCATATGCAATGTGTTATGCAACAAAACACAACCAAAATCCATTCCAATGCAAGAATTATGTAATTCATGTTGGAACTTACCATAGAACTTACCATGCCATGCTATGAATGAAATGAGATTCACTCCCGTATTTTAACCCGAGCCTTTTTCCGGCTCCTCAACACATGCAAATGTCAATGCATATAAAACTGAGCCCTTCTAGCTCTGCCATTTATATTATCCTCTAAATGGCTATTTAAAATCTCCGGGATCTTTATATGGGATGGATATTTATGGACTTACACCAACGGCACCCAACCGACATGGAATTTATGGATTTTCACCAACGGTTCCGCGTACACCGACACACTTCTTGGGCTCTTATACCAACGAAGTGCGTATACAATCACCGAGCCTCTCACCTGAGGGATAGTCTAGCCCTTGTTACTATCCCGACCCAATTTTCCATGCATACAACCGTGCGATTCAGTGAAATTTTCAATTCCACTTCTCCGAGCCCACCATCAACCACCGTATGTGGTGTTTGATTAAACTATGCACCACACATACCCACACTCATGCTTAAGCCCATGAATGCGATGTTATAGTATGCCCAAAATGCAATGGATGCCAAATGAGCAAGTTAACCATATATCCACATATCCCATGACAATTCATATCATAAGCATATAAATTCCATGAATCATTACAATGTCAATATATCAATGAGCACATATTAACATTTCTTTCCAACTCATTTACTAAGCATGTTATACATCATCATGTCATAATAACTTAATCCACACATAGACATTTTGGCAAACACCTTCAAGGCAACAATTCATGTTATCACATAAGGATTTTCACCTCATTTACAAAGTATAATATAAAGCATATAGCATGCTCATATAATCATCTTTCCCATGGAATTACCAACCAAGTAATTTCCATATTACAATTTCAAGTTAGGAAAATCTATTCCAACCCATTTACATACTCATTTTTCATACCCATTGTCACCCATAAATGAGTGAAATACATATTCCCTTTAACCCACACATTTTATATAACACTATAAGTGAGAAATAAACCAAAGTAAGAGAACCCCTACCTCTTGAAGCATAAAATGACGTTGAAAAGCTCCAAGAACCCAAAATAATCTTGAATCCTCACTTCTCCAAAATCTCATTTTTCAACTTTCGGTGAAACCCATCATTTTTGTGTGGTCGCGTAGCCCTTGGCGAGGAGACTGACTTTTCCTCTTGGCCCGAGTGGATCCGAAGCCCGTGGAGTCGTAGATCGTAGAGATAAGGCGGAAAAATCCTCTCTTTTCCCTCTCTTCTCTATCGGCTAACCGGATGATAAAAAAAATGGGCCAAAAATTCAGATTTCCCCCTATTTATATTTTTAGAATACTTGGCCCACAACGCGCCACATTGCCCTTTTGTTTCTGGGTCCGTTTTCATCCCGAAACAATTAAATTTTGTTCCGGTTCATGTTCAAATTAATTAATTTTAATTTGCCTTTAATTATTTTCCAACTTCTGAAATTTTATTGAAGAGATCCCATTTTTGGGTCACCCGAGACTCAATCACCTCGCAAAATGTGAAAAATCTGATTATCTCGAAATTCCATGAAATTTGATGTGATAACTAGATTTCGCGAGACGAATTCAACGGTGAGGTCTGTTTCATCATCCGAGATTTAGAAAAATTCAAGTTTTCAACCCGTACTCTAGCGACAAAATTACTATTTTACCCTTATTTACGAAAGTTTAAATTTACCGGTTTTTACAAACACAAATACTTCAGAATCACAAACAAGTTCAAAGCATAGACAGGTTCAAAATATAAAAATTTCAAAACATAAAGTAAAAGTGCATAATTTAAAAGATGAGTGAAAGATAGCAAAGTTTTTATAGAATCTCCTGTCTTTAAGAAGTAGATGGTCCTCCTCCAAATTGCTCTCAAAGTAGCCTCAACATTTTCACTTGATTCTGCTCATAATCATCCATGTGTTTGTTGATCTATGTGATACTGTTACCAAGCTGGGAGATTGTAGTCTCTAGTCCTAGCAAAATCTGCCTATCAGTTCTGTCATCCATTAGTATGTATGGTTGATCCTCTTATGGCTGCGACTGTTCTTGTGCAAAAAATTCTTCAAGAGCTTGGAATGGCTCCTTTTGTGGTGGAGGTGGCACTTCTTGTTGTTCCTCTGGTTGTACTCCACGACTCTTTTTCAAAGATGTTTTATCTAGTGGTTCACAATGTTCCACTATTTTCCATGACAGATCAACAATTACTCCTTTGTCTCTGCATAGTTGAGAAACTAACATAACATATGGGATTGAGGGTTTCTTTCTATCCACAACAAGTAGCATTTGATCCATGATAGTGTTTGGAAGATCAATTGTGTGTCTCATCCCAAATGCATACAAGAAATAGGCCTACTATGTATAAATTTGATTCTTCTGAGCTCGGGATAATAAATTGTTTACTGTTATCAAATTCAAAATTTTGTAATTGTCTGTCAAATCTCCTTACTTTATGTATTTATTCGGCCTTCTCCAAACAAACTCTGGATTACCTGTCAATTCTATCCCTACATTGGTTAACTCAAGCAGTTCAGTGTAAGGATATTGTGGGTTGGGTGGTCTTTGCATGGGATGAAAAAAATCGGCTATAGTAGTCGATATAACTTGAAAAATTCTACCTTGCACGAATACATGCAATTGTCTTTCTCCAATTATTTCTGCATTACTATAGAACTCACGAACCAAGCAGTCATAAGCAATAGTAATAAATCTAACATAATCCAACCATCCTTTTTCAGCAAGAATTCATCTAACTCCTATGTTTTCAAAATCCTCAAAAATTACTAGCCTTTCAGGAATGATAGTTTTGGAGATTAAGTGAGCATCATACTAGGCCTATTATTCAAAGTTCTGAAAAATCACCTCATTGTAGATATTTCCTGGTCCAGGTTGTTGTGGAGGTGCTTGAGGTTGTTGAGGTTGATCCCTTGGGCCATAACTTGAAGATCCTCTCGTTTGACACCTTGAATCCATGTTTCTCCTGATTTCTCTTCAAATACTTGGGTTTGACTGATTTCAATCGGTAGCAACCTTCAAAATGTAATTGGTAAGTGAATAATTGGAAGAGATTTGAAGAAAAACGGTCAAGTGTAGCAGATTTGAGAAGATTTCTTTGGAGAAAATCGCTGGTTTCGAATTTCAGGCTGCGAGGGAATGAGATATGATCGGTTTCTGCATGCAAGAGGCTTTTATATATGCACTGCCATTTGGACGCTAGTCCCACCTTTCGGACGGTGCTAGTTAGTTGGTTTTTGCTTTTTGTATTGCAAACTGCTGCTTATAATTTTCTACAATTTCTGCATCCTTAAAAATTCCTGCAGTTACAAAATTAATTACTTCTTTATATATTCGACAAAACTTTGCTAACCACTATTTTTTATTTATCCAAAAATTGGTTTTATTAATTATTAATTTGTTATTTATTATTTACAAATTTTCCTAATTATTGTATAGTTATTTACATTTATTCATAAATATTTACAATTATGTATACTATTCCAAAATTATACAGTAGTTGATCATTCTGATTCAGAATTAGAACTTTCTGGATCAATAATACCATTGACACGGTTAACTTCACTTCTCACGTATCTTGTTAACATAGGGGTAGAATAGGATGGCGTCACAGGATAATCCTTACTCTGTCTATACCTAATCTACCGAAGATGATCGGACGCTTGACCTGAAATTGGTTCTGCACACTGATTATATTGTCTCAAACGTTCTAAACGACCACATCTTACACAACCACTGAGACGCTTTGATCTTTGGCGTTTAGCAAATGTACTTTTTCCACACAAAGGTTTTGGCTGACTTTCAAAAATTTCTAAATTCCTAAATTTCTAACCCTTCTAGCTTTTTGCATGATCAATGCATGTATATCTTTTGGAAGTTGACGTAGTAAAATTAAACTTAACCAAAATAGTTTCTCGTTCATTGTACAATTTTGTTTTGAAAACTTTTAAAGATGACACAAAATTTTTTTGACTCACTATCCGGTTCTTTAACGTTTGTCAGTCACAAAGACGAACAAATTTATAAAAAGCATAGAAATACTAAGTAGATATAAGTAATTTCTCACATAAGTAAATTCACACATTCTCCCCCAACTTAAATTAAACATTGCTTGTAATATATAAAATAGTGATAATTAAAACTGATAATAAAAATTAGCAATCTGTTGTCATCCAGTAATTAGGATATTTGGCTTTTACTCAGGAGATTTAATCTGTCAAATAAATAACAAACAATTAGTATTATTTATTTATAATCAAACAACAATATATTTTCAAAGCACATAAACTGGATCAAAAGTTGTACAATCTTGAGCAAATCCATCATAATATGGTTTAAGTCTTTGACCATTTACTTTAAAAACATTTTCAGTTAATGAATTCTCAATTTCAATTGCTCCATAGTCAAAAACTTGCTTAACAATGTAAGCACCTGTCCATGTAGATCTTAATTTTTCAAGGAATAAATGAAGTTTTGCATTATATAACAGAACTTTTTGTGAAGGTTCAAAAGATTTTTGCATGAAATTTTTATCCTAAAAAATTTATGTTCTAGACTTAGCAATCTTCACATTTTGATAAGTTTCATTTCTTAATTCTTCCAATTCATTAATTTGAATTTTGTTAGCTATTCCAGCTTTATCCATATCAAAATTTATCATTTTGATTGCCCAATATGCTCGATGTTCTAATTCTACAGGCAAGTGACATGGTTTACCATAAACTAATCAATAAGTAGACATTCCTAAAATACTTTTATATGCAGCATGGTAAGCCCAAAGCGCATCAGGTAATCTTAAAGACCAATCTTTACGATTTGGATTCACTATTTTTTCTAAGATATATTTTATCTCCCTATTAGCTAATTCAGTTTGTCCATTTGTCTGTGGATGATACGGGGTGGATATTTTATGAGAAATTGAATATTTTCTCATAAATTTTTCAAAAAATTTATTACAAAAATGTAATCCACCATCACTTATAATGGTCTGAAGAATTTCAAATCTGGACAAAATATTTTCTTTAAAAACTTGACCACTGTTCTGTGGTCATTATTCTATATGGAATTGCCTCTACCCATTTAGAGACCTAATCGACTGCAACCAAAATGTACAGATAACCAAAGAATGGGGGAAATTGACCCATAAAATCGACGGCCCAACAATTAAAAATTTCAATAATCAAAATAGGGTTTAAAGGCATCATATTTATTTTTGAAATATTTTCCATTCTTTGATATCTGTCATAATTTAAACAAAAGATATGAACATCTTTAAAAAGAGTTGGCCAATAAAATTCACACTATAAAATTTTAGCAGCAGTTTTTTGAAGGAAAATAACCCCCGCAAGCTTCAGAATGACAAAAATGAATTACCTAACCTATTTAATGATTAGGTACATAGTGTCTTATTATTTGATCTTACAATATTTAAACAAATAAGGATCTTCCCAGAAAAAATTACGTACCTCACTTAGAAACTTATTTTTATCAGACCAGGTATAATAAGAAGGAATAGTACATGTGGCTAAAACCATGGTACTTCTATTACTGCAAATAGTTGTTCATTTGAAAAGATTTTTCTAATCGAAGTTGGTTTTTCCTTTATTTCATAATTTAGTCTTGACAAGTGATTTGCTATCACATTCTCTACTCCTTTCTTATCTTTGATGATAAGATCAATTTTTGAAGTAATAATATCCATCGTAGGAGATGTGGTTTAGCATCTTTTTTAGTAAGTAAATAGTTTAAAGTTACATGATCTGTAAATACAATAATTGACGATTCAACAAGATATGAAAGGAATTTATCTAATGCAAACACAACAGTAAGTAATTCCTTTTCTATGGTTGAATAATTCACTTGTGCATCATTTAGAGTTTTGTTCGCATAGTAAATAATGTAATGTTTTTTATCTTTCCTTTGACCTAATATAGCTCCTACTGCATAATCACTTGCATCACACATTAATTCAAAAGGTAAAGACCAGTCAGGAGGTTGCATAATAGGTGCAGAAATAAGCATCCTCTTTAATCTATCAAATGCTAATTGACATGATTTATTTCATTCAAATAAAGTATACTGACATAAAAGATTACATATAGGTCTAGCTATTGAACTAAATTTTTTTATAAACCTTCTATAAAATCCTACATGACCTAGAAAAGAGCGAACATCTTTTACATTTTAGTGATGGAAGATTAGCTATCAAATCAATTTTAGATTTATCAACTTTGATCCCTTTTTCAGATACTATATGACCTAAAATAATACCTTGTATAATAATAAAATGCCATTTTTCCCAATTTAAGACAAGGTTTGTTTCTTCACATCTTATAAGTATTTTTTCAAGATTTTTCAAACATAAATGAAATGTTTAAAACCCTGAAAAATTTGAACTTTTTAAAAAAAAAGGGTAAAATAGTAATTTGTCATTATAGTGCGGGTTGAAAATTGGTATTTTTCTAGACCTCGGATGATGAAACGAATCTCACTGTTGGATTCGTCTTGCGAAATCTAGTTATCTAGACAAATTTCGTCGAATTCTGAGATAGTCAGATTTTTCACATTTTTCGAGGTGATGGTGTTCGGAGACCCCCCAAAAATAAAATTTTATAAAAATTTTGAAATTTTGAAAATATTTTAAATAAAGTTCATAAAAAATATTTTGAACTTAAATCAGTTCGAAATTAATCGTTTCGGGGTAAAAATGGACCCG
>CAUOFW020005406.1:0-27330 GCA_963454935.2 Ilex paraguariensis
TCATTGTTGATTGAGGCTTTATCTTTTTTTTTAAATTTTTATTGTTAAGTTGGACCATATCTGTTTCAACTGAAAATATGTGTCTATCATGGATACGTGATTGATTGGATCGGTGTTTCTTTTTTTCGTTTTACAGTTTGGTTGTAAGTTGGACAATTTCTTTTCAAATAGAAAAGAAGAATGCATCTAAGTTATCTCTATGCATTATAGTATCCAGTTATGATGGAACAAAATTTTCTATTCAGTTTTTGTTTTCAGAAAATAAATGTTCATGTCTTTATCTTCTATTTTGAACCAACAACCTGGCAGTCTTGCATGTTTTGTCTTGTGTGTTTATCTATTTATTATCAATTTGAGGCATGTCTTTATTTAGTGTCATGTAGTTGTTACCATTAAGTACATATGCATTATGTGTCTGATGAAACCTTTTACTTGCCATGTTCCAGGTGTCATTCTTGCTTGGAATTGTCCCCATTTTCGTAGCATGGATATATTCTGAATGTTTAGAATTTAAGAAGTCTATATCCCCTCCTAAAGTGTAAGTTTCCTTCTTCAAAATGGAGATCTATGAACTTACTGTGTAGGATTTATACTCTGGTTTTGAGTACTAATCTCCTCTTCCCCCTCCACCCCCCCAACCAAAAAAAAAAAATGCCCGAGTTATTTTTTTTTTCTAAATTTAGGGGGGTTGGGACAAGGGACAAATTAAAAAATTCAGCTTGGAGGCTGAAAACACAGTTTCACATATCCATCCACAAACCACTTGAGCTTTAGCACATTTGGTGATAGCTGTGTAAAATTATTGTAGTCTGAGCTTATAATTTTGAACCAAGGTGATTATACTAGACCACAGGTTTCACCATGGGAGTGTGTCAATTGAAACAGCACTGCTTATTTTTCATCATTGCAACTAGATAGGAGGACTGTGGAGCTGATCAAAATTGCAATTATTTGAGATATTTTGAATCACATTTCTATTTTTATTGGAACATAGAATGGGATAAACTGTGAAAGTGTTGGACCTGGTGAAAATAGGAGTACTGGAGAGATGACATGAGACTATCAGCCTTAGAGAAATTGAGATCAAAGGATGGTAAATAGGACGGTTTTTGGGATTAGCCTATCTGAGCTGCAGCTAAGGTTGATTGTTGTTAATAGGCTTGTAATGAATGGGCTTTTGCAGATTTGTTGGGCCACTACTTTCTTGTGATCATTTGCCAGAAGTTTGTTTGATGTGATGATGGGATTACAAGGGTTAATATGATATGAATCTGAAATGTTGAATGTATACAATATTTAAATCACATAAGAAAAATATGATTTATAAAAGAAATATTGAAAAGTATTCCAGCTTGTAGGGAACAGAAGGCTAATCTCAATTTTATATTCTTGTGGTTTAGGTACCAAAGGTTAAAAGTGTACAAATTTTATGATTCTATACAGAGTGTATTATTCATATTGTTTTCAGCTTTTCCTTGCCTTCATATTTGGTTTCCCTTAATTTCAAAATGCTTAATGGGGACAATGGTTTTGTGTTTTCTTAATAGTCTTTAGGGCAAATTTCATTTTACTCCCTTATGGTTAGAGTAGTACTAGAATTTATTAAACTTATGATGACCTACGATATATGTACATTGATCTCAAACGGGGTGGGTTAGTGATCTAAATTACTAAAAAAAAAAAAATTATCTAAATTACTAAAATGTACGATCCCAAGTTATATAAAATACATATTAATTAACTATGTGCATATAAATTTATAATTATATATTATTTCAGATAATAGAAAATCTAGCACAAATGTAAGATAAATGGTAATTGACTTATTGTTTATGGATATTTTATGATATATAATATTGTATAGAGATGAAAATGATCTAGATAAGAGTTCTAAAATGAATTGTGACTCCAGACACCGTACCAGTTAAGCTTACCTAAGGAAGTGTCGTATTCATATAACGTACCAAAGCGACCGACGATCCATGTAACATTGGTTTAGACCCCTTAGCACATGTTGCACATCAACCCCCCACCCCCTCAAATTCAAAAATAGCCAAATATCCCTCATGTGGTTGCTACTTTACTGCTACCATTAAGTAGTGTTCATCGGCTGTGCCTTCTGATAAGATCTTCTTGGTTACAACTGAAAGATAAAGAAATAAAGTAACAAGAGGTTCTCACTGTCCACAGTCCACATGACGTAGTGAATCTATTTGCCCATAGGCTGTATAAAGTCATCTTTTTATCTTAATGTCATCATCTAGTTCTTTTGAGGTCAAGGACCACAGAGATCATAGGAATCCATATGTGGTTGATTATGGATTTTACCAGCTATCGACTTCCCAATTGCTTCTGAGCGGTATCTTCTTCTCTCCTAGTTGGATGCTTAATCATCAATCGCAAATTTTCTTCACAGTTGTGTCATAGAAAATTATTTGCTTGCTGATACTTGAAATGAACCCAGAGCACTGGATTTTCTGGTTATTGGATGAAACATTAAAAATTTTTGGTTTATGAATCTGAATAAGTAAATACAATTTAGACCTTAGATGCACATGGTGGGAACAATCATGAAACCAGTTGGGTCTTGAAAGTTTTAGAATATGGAACAAGTGGCATTGCAGTGTATACTTCCTCATTATGCGTACATTTATGATGAAGTAAATGGATGAGAAATGTAATATGATAATCAAATTTGCAATTAATAGCTTTCCAGAAATACATGCTGATTGAAAATTATCAGTACATTTGAATGTTGAGTTGAAGGAACAATTGGTTTTGGTATAAAAAAAGTTAGATGATCATTCTCTTTTCTGTTTTGAAATAGAAAACTGAGCAAGAAATGTGGCTTTTATTTGTCCTCTAGAATATTTTAAGCTGACTTTCTTTGTTGGGAAGCCCTTTCAATCTTTTTGTAAATTAGAAAAAAATATTTTAAGTATGAGTCCTTTGATAATTGGTGCTTGCCTTAAGTTAGCTGAGGCAGAACGACTAATTTGCGGTTATTCTACAACTTCTAGATCTTAGATATGACCATGACGGTAACAGAATGGTGCTAATTTTGTAGTTATTTCCTTCTGAATATATCAAAATGATGATTGAAGGATGATCCTTTCCCTGCAATTTTGTCATGTTTGCTGGGATATTGTCACAAATCATTAAATTGGGATCTTCCTTGATAGTCTAGCAAGTATTGTACACATTGTTCCATCTATTTAATTGCTTTTCGCTAAACTTGGTAGAACTTGAACTCCTTATGCAATGCTGGTGTGTGAGTAAAATCTCAAAACGATTTAATACTTAGCTGTTAAACAGATATTAATGTGCTTTTTTGTGCGATTGCTCTCAATGTTGGCCACTAGAAATTTTTGCACACATTTTCACGATTTCGCATTAGGAATTTTATCTATCTTCGGCACATTAAGGAAGTAATGGTCTTTAAGTTTTAATATCTTTTGATGCTGAAAAACTGACTTTTCGAGCAACAGTCATTCAGACATTAACCTGGTTGAATTGGGAAATGAGACAATCAAGGAAGATGATCGGACTGTTTTGCTGGAAGGAGGCCTCACAAAATCAGCATCTACGAAGTTGGCTACTACTAACATTAAAGCAAACTTAATTAGGTTGATTTTCTGTTTGATTTTTTGTCGTCAAGGTGGAATTTCTTTAGGATTGTGTTCGTAGAAGTCTTTCTTACTCCCTGCACTTCTTGATGTTTTAGGTTTCTGACTATGGACGACTCATTTTTGCTAGAAAATCGAGCAACTTTGAGAGCAATGTAAGTCCTATCGTTTGTTGATGACAATAACATATGGTTGACCACCCCACTCCTTATACATGATGTTATATTCCATATAGGTCTGAATTCGGGGGAATTCTATTCTACTTCTACTTATGCGACCGGACGAATATATTGGCAGATTCTACCAAGGTGCTTTATGTTTTTTGTGCTGCAATTTGAATTTTATCGTTGATTTCAATATGCATAGAAATATTGGCTTTGAGTCATAGTTGGTTAAGTATTAACTCTTGGCTATAACAGTATGCATGAGTATGTAAAACTTGGTGAAATTAATGTCTATGGGGTATAGTTAGAAAATGATGTTACTCCGTTAAGTGGTCAACATTTTTGAAGCAAATTTGTTCTGATCTCGCACCTTATTGCAGAGTTACTGTCGTCTAGAAGAATCAATTGAAGAGTGGAATTTGATCTGTTGAGTGAGCTTTGCTTTATCCATTGGGTGTATATTCGAAGGGTCACCATTAACTGTGCTTTTTAACTAGATGCTATTGAGGGCGTGTGATATCACAACTTATAGGCATTGCATTTAGAATTTTGTTTCACAAATTTGAGTTTAAAAGAGCCTTTCTGTCAAAAGAAAAAAAAAAGATCTCATACTGGGAAAACATATTCTTAATGATACTTGAAAGGTTCAGGGTAAGTTTAAACTGCTTTACATCATACTAATTCAAACCTGTTGAACATATGTCGTAGTACTGTTAGAAATAAAAGAACAACCATGATATGTTAAAATAATATGCGGCTTTTTAGGGCAGCTAAGTTTTTGACGTCTATGTACCTAAAAAAACTCTGTTTGAGTTTTGGAGGATGTTTTAAGCTTAAAGAGTATAATCGCATGTTGAGAAGGAATAGGCTGTAGCCAGTTCTTGTTAAATTTGATCCTTTTTTGTTTTTTTTGCCTTTCCTTGAACAGAGCTACAATCGCGATCTTTTTCTCTTTCTGTACATACTTCTCATCATCGTTTCAGCAATGACTTCTCTCAAGAAACATCAGGATAAGTCGGCATTTTCTGGCAAATCTTTACTCTACCTTAATCGGCATCAGACGGAGGAGTGGAAAGGATGGATGCAGGCAAGTATTTATGTCAAAGTTCGTAACTTGAATGCACTGGTACTTTGGCTTAGTTAAAGAAGAATGTACTTTATGCATTCCCTTTGGTTCAGTTCCACTCAAGTTGATCATCATTGTTTATATTCTGCCTGGTGCTTCCTTAACTTTTATTTTTTTGCAAGTTGCAATCCCTTTCCCCTGAAAAACCAAGCCATTTTGTGTGTGGATATGACACCACTTAATTTATCTTCGTGGTTATTTGTTTTTGTTAATGACTATTTCAACATCTCAGTCAGGTATTAGATGTTGCGTGTTTCAGCTGGTATGTTCTGTGTATATTGAACATTCACATAACGTGTAATCAAACAGCTTTACTAACTTGAGCAATGTAAATGGTTTTATGCTGTGTATTCCACAGGTCCTATTTTTAATGTATCATTACTTTGCTGCAACGGAGATATACAATGCAATACGTGTTTTTATTGCTGCATATGTCTGGATGACTGGTTTTGGCAACTTCTCCTACTATTACATTCGCAAGGACTTCAGCGTTGCACGGTTTGCTCAGGTGATATTATTGATTCTTGATGATGCTATAAATTAACATTAATACATGCTATGTATACTCTACATTATTCATATTTCTGTGGATGCCTCTTAAGTTTTTATTTCTTTTCTATGCAGATGATGTGGAGGCTAAATTTTTTCGTGGCATTTTGTTGCATTGTCCTGAACAATGACTATATGCTGTACTATATCTGCCCCATGCATACGCTTTTCACTCTTATGGTGTATGGGGCCCTTGGAATTGGCCACAATTATAATGATAAAAAATCAGTGATGGCAATGAAAATCGCCGCATGCTTTCTGGTGGTTATCCTGATTTGGGAAATTCCTGGAGTTTTTGAGTTTGTTTGGCGTCCTTTGACATTCTTGTTAGGTTAGTGACCAGCATAACCTTTTTATGCTTATTTGTTTTATTCTATGCCATAAACTCAAAGCTTGGCAGAGTTGATTTAAAATTAGCTGAGTTGAATCACGTAGCAAAGTTATTTTTTAGTGCTAAACCCTAAACCCTCTGCTACTGGTTTCATGTTTCTCTGCTTATGGTCTTCAGACTCATGAAATTTCCTGTGCTTTCCTTTTTCCTAATTCTTTTCTCTGATGAGTTTTTGGTGCTTGTATGTTCTTATGCGGTCTTCTTCTTTAGTAAGATTTTATCCTCACAAAAATAGGTGACATTTTTTGGGCGTAATAATGTTATCAAATTATTATTAGATGGAACTCGGTTTGTTGCCACTTGGGCCTAGCAGCAAAATTCCATGTTGAGCCTGGTTTTCGAGTTTTTGCTTGATGTTTGTACCGGCTGGCTTAACTACCTGAGCTTAGTTCTTTCTATTGGCAGGGTATACTGATCCTGCAAAACCAGATCTCCCCCGGTTACATGAATGGCATTTCAGATCTGGACTTGATCGCTACATATGGATCATCGGAATGATATATGCTTATTTTCACCCTAACGTAATTCTTGAAGACTGGTGATTTGTTGTTTCCTTTTGGGTGTGCCAACTGCTAAATTTCATTATGGTTTATTGCGAAGGTTGAGAAATGGATGGAGAAACTTGAGGAGTCTGAACCCAAGCGGAGACGAGCAATCAAAACAGGCATTGTTGCGGTTTCCTCAGTTGTGAGTGGGATTATCTGGTTGATTTTGGAATCATCTTTCTGTTTATATATTGACTTTATGATCTGATTTTATACAAATGATCTGTCTTAGGCTGGCTATTTGTGGTATGAATATATTTACAAGCTGGACAAGGTTACATACAACAAGTTCCACCCCTACACATCATGGATTCCTATAACGTGCGTATCAAGATTCTTGTCTTCATTTATATTTTTTATTTTCTCTCCACTAATTAATTTTTTTATTGTCTCTTGCATCTTTTTACTATTTCTGCTAAGAAGAATTTGTATTGAGGATCCTATACAGCTTTGTGTGTAGAATACTCTGTCTCATTAAAAGCTAGAAGTTGAGTTTGCAGTATCATACTGTCAACTGTGCTGCCTTTTCGTTTCAGTGTATACATTTGCTTGCGGAATTTCACTCAGGAGCTTCGGAATTTCTCATTGACCCTCTTTGCGTAAGTTCTATTTTATCCACTTGATTTGTAGTTCTACCACGAACTACACCTTCAAAAGATTCATGGAGGTTAAAAATTGTTTCCTATCTAGCTTATTGGAACACTAAATTTCCCGCTCGCTCTAATTGTTGCTGCACTGCACTAATAGGTGGCTTGGCAAGATTACATTAGAAACCTACATTTCCCAGTTCCACATCTGGCTGAGGTGAGTAAATTTTTTGGTTTTTCGTTTTCACTCTTTGATTATTAGACTTAAATGAACTGCTGAAAAGAATTATAATGCGTAACCTGCATTACGAATCTTGGGGTGGTTGATGCAATTTATTTTTAACTCTCTTTGCACATTGATTGATTATTTTATTTCTTTATCATATATCCACAAGTTGTTAAATATCCGAAATTATTTATCATATATAAATATTATCTGGCAAGTACAAGATCTTTGGATTTCTGAAATTATACCTTATTTAATTTATGACTTACTGTTTTTTACGTCAGATTTCTTGCTTAGCCATTAATTGTAAGAAAAAAAAAGAAGAGCAAAAGTTTATTTTGTTTTCATTTCTTTTTTGGTTTTTTTTTTTTTCATTTGGTGATTAGAATTTCAAATCAAGGTAGAGATTATACTTGATGCTAACAAGATGCAAAGCCTTACCCACTGTCTGACGTGATGAGATGCATCTACAGATCAAACACCCCTAACGGACAGCCTAAGTGGCTACTTTCTCTCATCCCAGATTATCCTTTGCTCAACTTCATGCTCACAACTGCTATTTATGTATTGGTGAGCAAGTTAATTTTTAAACGTTTCAGATCTAGATGCCTGAAGAAACTAACTAGTCTAAAGTTTTTTATATGGTTTTGGTACTTTTCTGGTCTCTGCAGGTATCCTGCCGGCTCTTTGAACTGACGAATACACTCAAATCTGTTTTTGTACCCACAAGGGACAATCGGCAGCTTCTGTACAACTTTCTTGCTGGAGCTGCAATTTCTGTGTGTCTTTATTGCATCTCGCTCATTCTTGTTCAGATCGCTCATTAACCAGTAAGTGACTTTGTTACACACCCACCCACCCACACCCACACACACACACAGTCCACAAACCAGTTATCATTTTTAGGAGCAAGGTATCACATCAAGTATGTGTTTTCCCATGTTATCCTAAATGCCCCGAAGGTGGAGACCCTTTGGTTTCAATGTTATGCAGTTGGACATATGCCCCACAAAACCACAGGCTTCTTTTCTTGAATTGTTATGACTAACTTCTATGCTACATCCTTGACATTCACCTTTTACAACTATTTTTACAGGCCTGACAATTGAAGACTGTGAAGATTGTTAGGAAGAGATTTTCCTGTTGGATATATAAATATGGTGGGGGAAAAATAATAGGACGGCGAGCACATCCTGCTTTCAGATCTAAGCTCATGAAGCTAGCGTTTGGAACAATTTTGAGGAATTCCACTCACCATCATTTTGTCAAAGTCAAAATTGCTGTTCAATTTGCCTCAGGAAGTCTGGCAAAGGGCCAGTCTCATTAAAAGGAATTTTCTTATAGTTTTTTGGATCGTATCGTTCTTTCTTTTCTTAAAATTTTCTTTCTGTTTCTTATTTGTTTCTTTCACTGCATTCCCCTATTGTCAATTAATGAAGGGGGAAAAGATGTAAGCATTTATGATGTAGATTTGTTGTCGATTTTCAACAATGGTTCATTAGTAATTCAAGTTTTTTGCAGAGCATGCATAATCTTCTGTTGTGTTAGTCCATTGCACAATGTTCATGACTTAGAATCTGACAGTGGAACTAATTATCGATATGTAGAGTTATACTGTTTAACTTGGTGAGTGCAATGCAGCATCAGGGGATTGGTTCCTAATGAAGAGGATGCTACAGGAATGGTGTTTACAATCAGAGTGGTAATGGCACTTGGTGCTAAATGGTCTTGAAACTCTGAGCTTCAAAGTACCTCCTACTCTGCAACTGCAGTGGGAGCCTTCCGACAACTAAAAAAAGGTTTTTAATGAAGAAAACTGCCAGCATTCTGCTTGTGCCGAAGTACATTGCAGCCTCGGTTGTAAGAATCGGATGTGGTGGTTTGTAGGGGTTGTGGAGGAAAAAATATTGGGCGTAACCGTTGCATTATGTCATTATGTTGACATAGTGTAACCGTCCAGTGATAAGAAGTTATATGGCAGATGAATTTCATATATTTTAGTAACCATGTTGTCATTTGTAGGTTTATTATTAGACGGTGACATCACATATCAATGATGACATGATATCACTGTTAAACGTATTACTTTCTTGTTGGGGAGGCCTTGAGGTCCCATAGCGGTTTTTGTTAGCAAGATTGGATGGAACCTCTCTTGTAGTAGAAAACCTAAATGGCAAATCTTATTAACCATTGCAAGTTCAGCACTTGTCACGGGTGTTTTTGGGGGATCCTACGTGCTGCAATCTGTAGGACTGGATTAGAGATTTACTTTGGCAGAATTCCCATGAAAAATCAAAGCACTAACAAGGCCGACCCAACAGTACTAAACATAAAGCTCAGATTTTAGGTCCTAAATGTTTAAAAAGCCCTATTATTTTAAGTACATTATTAGCCCACAAATAAATTTTAAGCCATAAAAAGGGCCCCCAAAAATTAAGTCCAATCAAAATTTTTATGAAAAAATTGTGAATATGTAAACTATATACTACTTATTTGTGAAAAAAAAGCCACAATATAAATCTTATGTATATAAGTTATTTTTTGTGTAAATGTTTTGTAAACAAATACACTTTGTTGTTTTTTAAATATTTCATTTACGTAAAAAATATTTTTCTTTATTCATGAAAGATAATTTAGGCAGTTAATTGTGGGATTTAATTTCTTATTTTTGTGGACAACACGTTTGAATTTTGAACTACATCTTTCTCTTTCATTCAAAGACTGAAATTCTGAAAACAATACTCTTCGTCTTATTAGTTGTTTCCTTATTTTTTTGATTCTATTTTACTTGGTAAGTGGTTTCCTAAATTAAAAGATAATTAATTGTTTAAATTTTGAATAGAATTATTTCAAAATTCAAACGATTAATTATCCTTTAATTTAGGAAACCAAACACCGGTGCCAATGGTGGAGACATGCGAGCAACTGCTGTCCCTTCACATTATTTTCGTTGATTTTCTTAGATAGGTAGAAAACTTTTCAAATTGAAAAAAAGTTATTTTGGACTTTAGTTATAGTGGGTGAACTTTTTTACAAATATTTTTAAAAGGTATATAATTCCAATATTGTGTACTGACCCATGTTTTCCTAATTTTTATTGTAATAATTTGGGCCCATGATCTAATCCATAACTTTAGCAACCTAAAAATTAGAAATTAAAAAAATAGTAAAGTAATCAAAATTCAACTCATATTTACCCTCGGCCATTCTCTCTCTCTCTCCATCTAGTAAACAAACAAGAGCAAATGTTGAAACTTCTATCTCGACCGCACTACTACATTCTTCTTCTTCTCTTTCACCTTTTTTTAAAAAAATAAATTATTTAAAAAAAAAAAACTCATTTAGTATTTCTGCTTTAGGTCTCAATTGTCTTGAGCCATCCCTAAGCACTACTTAGGAGGCACATAAATTAACCAACCAAAGTACGAAAATTAGGTGTGGCAATTTTTTACTCAACTTGACGACACAACTCGAACTCGATACAAATTTTATGACATGAACTCGATTATAAATTGACACGAACTCGAAAATGACTCAACGAGCGAGCACGAAATATAAACGGGTCATGTTCGGGTTCAACTCCGCCAAACTCAAAATTGACACGATCAACCCGTTAATTTAAAAATTGGCACTTTCTCTATTTTTTCGTTTTGTGTGGTAACACGAACAATATGAAATTAACACGATCAAAATATTTAATTAACATTATAGAAATAAAATATTAATTATTTATAACTGTTTATTAGACACTAACATAATTATTGTATAAAAAAGATAAGGTTACTCGTTATTATTATTATTATTAAATTAATTTTTAGTTTGTAGAAAAAGAATAAGTATAAGTTCAATTAAGTAAAAATAGAATCTTAGCCTAAAATTTTTTATTCAAAATTTATGTGGATCAACACGAACATGACACGAAAATAAATCGGTCAACTTGACACGATATGATTAGTTAAGTAGGTTGTGTTAAAGTTGACTAATGTTCGAAACGAACCCTAAATTATCCTACACAAATCCGATACGACACGACTTGATTACCACCCTTAACTAAGATTGCCTAAACAATGGAGGACGCATTTTTTTTGAAATCATCAACTTCTTTGCCTGGAACTAAAACGGGTCTTACCTGACTCCTATCTATAGTGGAGTCAGAGAGAGACGAATAATATGCATTTTTATTCCAATTTTAGATAAAATAATTCTTAAACTTAATTCATCGATTTGACGGACAAGAACCTCCCTATACTGTCTGACCACAAAACATAGAAAGAGCTTTTGATCAAAATCTTTATTCTCAAACTCAGTCAATTTTAAATTTATTTCTCAAAGAGTAATGCTATTGAGACTTAATTTACTGACCTAATTCACTATGACCTTTGGATTGATTGTGGGCTCCATCAAATATTAAAACTTAATGTTGATCCAATAATTTCACTGAAACTACATCATTATGTCAACTAATTAGGTCAGATTTTTAGGTCAAAATAAGATTACTCTTTCTCAAATCCAGTCTTTTTTTGAAAACATCAATTTTGAAAGACGTTTTCATGAGAAAACTAAACACAGTTTGTAATCATAAAGAATAAAAATATCATCTAAAGTGAAGACTTTTAAAAATGTTAGTTTTAATGACGTTTTTAATTTAATGGTTTTGGAAACAACGTTAAACTTAAAAAGGTCATTTGGAATGACGAATTTTAAGGGTGTCATTCCAAATGACGATTTAGGCGAATAAAATCAATTTTTACTTTCCTAAATCACTTATCCCTCTTTCAAATTTTCAAATCCATACTCAAATCCCTATCTCCACTCCTCCAACTACCCATCATCTTCTCTGATGACGAAGACTTCTCTGACGAGGAAGACCTCTCCGACGAAGAAGACCACTCCGGCATAGCAGCCTCTAACCAGTCACCCACCATTCGAGGAAGAAGACCTCTCAAATTGTTATCTCCTCTCCTTCAACTAGTCACCCACCATCTTATCTGATGACGAACACCACTTTAACGATAAAGACTACCATTTGCTCTGGCTACTTTCGAAGTATTTTTCCCCTTCTCTCTTTCTGTCTATTTCTCTCTCTGTATCTATATCTAAAAAATTGTGTAAACATTTTGATTCTTGTTGCTTCTCTCATTATCAATGCTTCTGCCTCTGGTGGATCTTTTGTGTCTTGAATTCGAATCTTTGCTCTCAGCATTGTGCCTTGGTGGTTTCTAATAATTCCTGTTGTGCAAGAATTTTCTTTTCCAATTGTTGCATCTACATTGAGCTTTAATTCTCCTTCACTTGGTGGAATCCATTGGATTTGTCTTTTGAGATCTAGGACTTTTTATTGCTTTGATGTTTTTGCTTGGTAAAGAGAAGAACTATTAAGAACTCTTCAAAATCCATGTTAATCTCTTTCATGACTTGTTGGGGGGTCAGCTTTACATTGTGAAAAATGGGCTTGCTTCTCCATGCCCAGAGTGAGTTTGCTAGGATTGTTGTGTATGGAATCAGTTGTGTTCCTAGAGGGTTTATTAAAAGGAGATGTGGAACCTTTTCTATTCAAGTTCAAAGCCTCTCTCTCTCTCCCTCTCTCTCTCTCACACACACACACAAAACATAAGAAATGAGTTAGAGATAAGATATTTATCTTACTCATTTTGGATGGGAATTCAAGTATATGAGAGGATCGAGGTTGAGTAGAAGTGGGGTTGAAGCAACCAACAACCCCTCCTTTTTTTTACTTGAAAGGTAGGTAAGTTTTCCTTTCCCGTACAATATTTTCAATCCAAGCCAAAATAGGAAAAAGTTTAACCAAAGAATCAAAGAATCTCTCAAAATGTTTCTGGTGAAATGTTAGGTAGTATGAATCAATCATTTTATTTTTCATCTTTGGAATTCAAAGAAATTGTCAAAGAAAGTACACCATCCAACCCTCAATGTCTACGCACAATGACACAATTATAAAAGGTGTGCTCTTAGCATTTGTTGGAAGATAGTTTTTTGAAAATAAACTCTAGTTATTTACAATAAAAAACTATATTTCCCATGCAACCACTGGTCTGATCCCTGTGAATTTTGGAGATAAGTACATTGGTATTTCTTATTTTTGCACTAATCGATTTTCCAATTACGTCTAATTTTGACATTATTTTAAGATATTTTGTGTCATCTCCCCCAACAAAACATCTATTATTCAAGGAATCCTTTGAATACCTAGATTGTTTCATGGTAAAAAGAGATCCAAGAATTATATTTCAGATGTTATGACAATGAAATTAACCGACCCGAACGTCTTTGTAAATGACATCTAATGTTACTTTTGATGTCTTTATTATAGAATTGTTACCAATGGTTGGAAGATGTGCATCTGGGATGGTTTATTGGGGTGGTAAGATTATTAAGAATGATGATGGTTTAAGATATGATAATAGTTATAAGCGTGTGATAAATGTCGCTCATGACACAAGTCACTCGATTTTGGTAGATAGGTTGCATAATGTGACAGGGATAGATATGAATAAATACAACATTAAGCTTATCTGTAGATTCCCTACTACATTGACAACTAACCTCTTTTCATATATGAAATTAGAAGTTGTTGACAACGATGGTGTGGAGGCAATGTTGGATGTTGTATTTGACAATCAAGGTGTTAACATAGTAAATTTGTATGTGAGTGAAGAAGATAGGTCCGATGACATTGGTAGAAATCAAGAAGGTTGGTTTGATGGTGGTCCATACTCTTTCTCTACTAGTCAACAACCGTAATCCCAATGGTTGGGCCTTCAGTAATGGTGGATGACTATTACACCCCTGTAATGATGCAATGTATGGAAGAATATAATCGATCTACACATGCATAGTCAGAAACAGGGCCCAGTTCTTTTTTCGAATGCTCATCTTAGCAGCACTACAATGGTATTATAAGTAACATCGGACGGATATGATTAAGGTTAGCCCGAGGTTGGTGCCATTGGACCTCGTCCAAGAACTTGTAATATATCAGATTGCTAATAATACATATGAAGGAATGCATGATAATGACCGAAATGAGCACTATGAACAAGAAGAATTGCCAGAAGAATTATTAACTGATGACTCTGATGATGGCATATGAAATTATGTCGAGGATGATGGTAAGGTTCCTATGCACGAGCCTGAGTCAACATTATTCACGTGGCGACTGCAGTGGTTTGTGGCTGGGTGGTTAAGTGGTAACTACGGTGGTTTTTGGTTGAGTGGTTGGGTGGTGGCTACGGTGGTTTGTGGGTTGGCTGATTGTGGCTGCGGTGGATGATTGTTACGGTGGTTATGGCTGGCTGGTGGCTACGATGGTTTGTGGCTGGTTGATTATGGTTGTGTTGTTGGGTACGGTGGTTGTGGCTGGGTGGTGGCTGCAATGGTTGTGGTTGTTGGTTGGGTCATAGTTGCGGTGGTTTGTGGCTGGAGGGGTTGGAGATTTTGGCTTAATTGGGCAAAGAGAAAGGAAAGAAATTGGATATGAACAAAGGCTAATGCTACAAAAGTAATTTTAAAGTTTTTGTCTAATTAATCAATCAAATTGTTAATTTTGGAACTTGAAATGGGCAAATTATTCAATTTTAAACCAGGGGGCCTTGATTGAAATAAGACTCAAAGTTCAAGTAGCATTTTGTAATTAGCCCTAATATTAACACAAATAAGCAAATGGACTCCACAAAAATTAATAACTAATTTATTATGTAAGCAATTAACTCTCAACTCTTTCTCTACGTAAGTCCAAGTTGGGTTCACCTTGTCCACTTGGGGGCTGTTTGGTAAGTGGGATTAGGGGGCTTCGTAAGATGGGTTGAGAAAAATTGTCCAAATGACACACAAAACTTATGTTTGGCCAAAAATTTGAAACTTGGGTTATTAAGCCCAGCTCACTATTGACCTAGACGTTAAACCCCAAATCATGGGTCATCAAACCTAGGGGGAGGTGGATTTCAGACGAGGGTTAACGAGTGTAGGAAAAAAGAAGAAAATTATATCCCATGTGTATATGAACATGAGTTTGAATTAGATTGATGAAGGGACAAAATAGTCATTTAAATACAAATATATTATCATAATAGTGATATATTCGTGGACATACGAAGCATAGGTATAGACTAGATTCAATGTTGAATCTTATCTTTCTAAAGAGGGGTTTGGATTTAAAAGGGTTTGGGTGAGTCAATATAAACTCTTCCCAAAAATCTATCCAAACAAACCATATGGTATCACCGTTACATTCAATATTATCTCCACTTAGACATAGGATTCGCAAGCACTGAGGGACCCTTTTTTATCCAACCGTAGCCTCGTTTACAAAAAACTTAATTACATAATTTTGAATTAAAGTAAATCTAAGCTACTTCGGCAGACTTGCTCTACTCCATCATTCCGTTAACTTTTTGATAGAATGATCACGTATTAGGCAATACCATTTAAAAAAGTGACACATGATTACTTCCGTCAAAAAACTTAACAGTTTATCTATGTAGAGACCAAAATGACACAGATTTAATAGTTTAGACGCCAAATTGATGAAATTAAGACATTGTGAACAAAATTGACAAACAATCTGTATTTTAGGGACCAAAAATACTATTAACCCTAGAATATATTTCTATTAACTATCCACTCCAACAATTCTGCTGGATGAATTTGAAGCTATAGCTTAGCTGATTAGTGATTACTAAACAGCTTAACAAAATCAGATGCTTTTATAAAGAAGAACTTTTGACATGAAGTGCCACAAAAATTAGCTTGCACTAACCATAGATATAGCTCAATGGATCTGGTAAACCATAAGGTGTAGTAAAACAGCATAGTAACACTCACAGACAAAGTAGTTATGGGGAGGGTCAGATCTATATAGTCATATTCATATCCTACATGCGGAGAGACTATTTCCATGACTCAATAAGTCTGTGGCGCCCAATTAAGCAGCTTTCAGTATTACATTCCTCAATACTCTAAGTTCATTTTCTGTGTGTAGGATGTAAGTGAAAAGGATAAAGGTCTGGTGACAATACTGATTTTTTCAACATGTTATTTTACCAGATCAGGAAGCCACGGAAATTAACTCTGATCATGAACATGAAATTGGCAACCACCACCAATCAATCGTCCCTCCACCGCGTAGACAATACCAGTGGTATCTCGAAATGGTCATCTATGCACTTTTTGTTCTTTCCGGCCAGTCGGCTGCAACACTCTTGGGGAGACTGTATTATGAAAAAGGCGGAAAAAGCAAATGGATGGCAACACTTGTGCAATCTGCAGGCTTCCCAATCCTCCTCCCCCTCCTATACATTTCAGTGACAAAAAATCACACTGCAAACAGTACAAATGCACCTTCCACCTTAGTCATTGTATCAGTTTATGGTCTCCTTGGCCTTTTTCTAGCAGCTGGTACCATCTTGTTTGTAATTGGTCTCTTATATCTTCCTGTCTCTACTTTTTCCCTCATTACTTCAACCCAAGTTGGCTTCAATGCTATTTTCTCTCGCTACCTCAATTCACAAAAGTTCACTCCTTTCATAATCAACTCTATAGTGCTTCTCACCACCTCCTCCTCTCTCCTTGTCTTCCACAATGACTCCGGAGAGTCCAGTAAAGCCTCTAAAGGGAAGTATGCAATCGGGTTTTTATGCACTGTTGGTGCAGCCACGGGTTATGCATTAATACTATCCATTTCACAGCTCTTCTTCAGGAAGATCTTGAAAAAGCAAACCATTAGAGATGTCCTGGATGTGACAATCTACGAATCGCTGGTTGCAACTTGTGTCATTCTTGTCGGGCTTTTCGCTAGTGGAGAGTGGAAGAGTCTGAAGACAGAAATGGAAGAATTTGAACTAGGGAAATCATCCTATGTGATGACACTGGTATGGACAGCTCTGGCATGGCAGGTTTTCAGTATTGGAATCGTCGGGTTGATTTTTAAGGGCTCGGCTCTCTTCGCCAATGAGATTAGTACTCTAACTTTGCCAATTGTTCCAGTTCTTGCTGTGATCTTTTCCATGACAAGATGAATGGAGTGAAGGTGATCGCCATGTTGTTGGTCATCTGGGGGTTTGTATCGTATGTCTATCAGCATTATGTCGATGATCTGAAGTCCAGGACAGAGAATGCCAGTACAGAGTCTGAAATTTCCTTTGTTGAAAGAGGTTGATTGATGAACTTGGTCTTCCATAGTTCATTTCATGGCCTCCAATTTTGCCTAAAAACTATCGGGCCTTCAAGCTTATGCTATTATGATTAGACTTGGCAATTGCGTAAGATGAAGAAGGTTTGTGTAGAGTTTTAGTAGATTTTGTGTAAAAAAATACTTTTCACATATTCAATTCATTTATTAATTTGTGTCTAACAAATCGTATTATAATGAATTCGTGTCGTGCATAAACTATGTATAACTGATAAATAAATGAATCATGTTGTTTATTTATTCTTATTGTCTTCACCTATACTCGATTTAGTTATTAGTCGTGTCGAGTCGAGTCGGGTCAATTCGTTTATTAAAAAAGTGATTTAAGAAATATCTAAACTCTATAATTTCATATCGTATTATCAGGTTGTATCATATTTTGACATCTAAACTTATGATAGTTAATCCTTTGTTATCCTATTCCTTTGGGATGCTTTATGCCTTATTTATCCTTATTTTCCTTGTACTGGCAAGTTCATGTTTACTTATTTGTATATACATGTAGTAGAGCATAATTTTCAGCACTAGAATATATGTCACTGTCGTAATTTCCTATTGGTATATCGTATTTCTCGTTTATTATGTAAATTCTTGCAAAGTTAAAATAAATAATCGAAAAAACAACGAGAAATACATATCTTCAATTGAAATCTCAAAACATAGTTTTTTTATTTTTTATTTGATAAATTCGAAGTATAGAATAAGATATGTCACAACTTAGCTGAAGATAACGACTGAGAAATAAAAAAATCTTAATGTGATCGAATAAGAAAAGCTAGAAGATATGATTAAATATGTGAGAGAGATTCAAAAAGATCTCACCCAAAATTAGTGAAAAATTAACATAAATGGCTAAAAAAAAAGGCATTAAGACTTAAAGACAAAAGCATAAATAAACGATATGTTAAAACAGTGACATAAATGATAAGTTAAAATAGTGACTCGTCCACCATTACTCTTTCAACCTTCAATTATTATTATTATTGATTAAGTATATGTAACCTTGAAACTATCCATTATGAGCTAGAGTAATTTCAATTGAGTAATGTTATTCAGACCTAAAAAGTTGACGTTATTTGTTGACTTGATGATGTAATTTTATTAAAATTATTGGATGAATAGCAAGTTCTAATATTTGATGAGACCCACAATCGATCCAATTGTCATAGTGAGAATCAGGTCATTAAATGAGGTTAAATTTAAGTCCAAATCCAATTTGCACTTGATTTTAATTACTTGTCTTTACATTTAATTGAGTTTCATAAAAGTATTACAAAATAATAATTATTTTGCATTGGAATGTATCAAGTGAGATTTCTTTTAATACATATTTCCAAAGTTGCTTTTAATCACCTACTATGATTCAATTGGAATTCATTATATATTAATTACCATGACAAATCAAGGACAATTTTTGGAACTCGCCCGCGTAATAACTCTCTAGTCTATGTGTACCCCTTTCCACTATAAATTCATCTCGAACCACACCTTCCACAAGCAAGTCATATTTCAATATAGAAATGCCTCTCAAGTTTCAATCCCTTGTTCTTTCTATGATTCTCTTCTTTCTCCTTGTGTCCATTCTTTTCGACGTCTCTATCGCTATTGGTGGTTTGAAAGATGGCACTTGGGAGCCGATAGAGGACCTGAATAGTCCCGAGGTGGTAGAAATAGGTCAATATGCGGTGGCCAAACACAACGAGATAGCAAAGACCAACTTGAAGTTCTCGAATGTGGTTAAGGGTGAGACCTTTCTTGCTCCCAATAGCAAAAATTACCATCTCATAGTCGTTGCAATAGATGGTACCGTTAAAAACAACTATGACACATATGTTGAGCAGTGGACGATTGGGAAGAAGTCGAGGATCCTTACTAAATTTAAACGTATTTAATTTGAGTATGGGAGATCAAGGGCAGTAATGTAGGACCGGGGACCACCTTCAATGTTGTCTTTCAATAATATTCAATAAAATATGGATGGTGTATTTATTTGTCTTTTCGTTACACGGTTTGAATGCTCTTCACATTAATCAAGGCATGTTATCATCTAATTCTTACATGTAGTTCAGTTGTTTAGTTTGATTTTTGGTAACGCAAATGTCTTAGGTTCAATTTCTTTCCACACCCTCTAAGGGATATTCACCCTTACTCCTTAATGAACATGCTTTAACTCAACTTAAGCCACGATGGTCAACCGCCTAGTTCAAAGGAGTAGTAGATACAAGCTTAAATATCCTGTAGCCAAAAAAAATCATGTTATCATCTAAAGTTTATTTAGTGAGAAATGCTACAAATCTGATTTGGGGACTTATTTCATTGTAGCTATTTGATTAATTACTTTTAATCCAACAGCTATAAGCAGTGGCGTAGCTACACATGCCTTAATTTTCATTTGCCAAAAAAAATTATGTATAGGTTTTATTATATTTCAAATTTGTCCCCACAAAAAAAATATCATTCATTCTAATTTACTAAATCATTTTATATGTAAATTAAAGTTTTACTATCAATTAAGTGAATGAAAATAAATATTTAGTTTATTGAAATCTCAAAATCCGTTCTCTCTTCCAATTTTTTGCCCAATGTCTCACCATTGCTAATTTATTTTTTGTCATATGAAAATTAAGTCAGTGACAATTGAAAATGTAAGATTATTTTGTTATGACCGAGGTGTAGGGATGTCAGTGGACCGAAACAGGGGTGAGGGGTGTAGTCTCCATCTTCGTACCTGCTTAAAAAAACTTCGTTCATTTCCGGTCCACTCCCGTTAAAGGGTATAATTTTCATCATCATCTCTGTCCGCAGGCAAATTTCTAATCCCCGCTTCCCCCGTACCCGCCTCGGCCAAATTCTTTAGGAAATTCTTTGTCAATTCATCAATTGCATAACAAGCAATCTTAATCAAGTCAGCAGTTAAGGGACTTTATCCGTCTAGTTATTCCATATCAATTATCACCATTACTATGGTAGGATATTTAATGAACTACAAAGTAATCTCTTTGCAGTCTTTTTTCAATTAAAGTGCAACTTGGAAGTTGGAACCACCATATGAGATGACTTCTTGCCAACTGATTTTACATTATCCTCTTTATCATCTATTTTTTAGCCAAGATGCACTGTAGGAGTGTTAGGAACAAGAATCTATTTTTATTTTCCCATTTCACATGTATAAGTATAGAATCTATGAAAGTTGATAGTTGCCATTGAGGTTGCGGAGGGCAGGGATCAATTGTTACAGAAGGACAAGGGTCAGTTGCCCAATAGCATAGAATCTTGCGCGTAATTTTGGGGGGTAAGGGTCAGTCTATCTCCGTATTCATTCTCGTATACGTTTACCGTTCAATACATATGGTCTATCCCAGATCCAAACGGGATGGGTTTGAACAAATATCAATTTTTCTCCGGTCCACTACCATCCCTACCGAGGTAGCAATAATACAAGTTGTAGAAACATTTTTTCACATGTGGCATAAGATTGCATATATTGTTTGTAGTAGCGGGAATCCACTCACTAGATCACCTATTTTTATCAATTATTAGTCCAAAATTTTTAAGCTTACTATTGTTGAAAGTGAAATATTTGGGACCCAATTTAAAATTTTAATATATTGCCATCGTTGAATTAGCAATGAGTCTCAACACTTAATGCAGTCTATTTTGTTAAACCGACGGTACTAATGCAATAAGTCTTTAGATTAAGTCACTCAATTAAGTACATCCGTATTATTTTTATTAAACTTTTTGGCCCCACAATGCCGAACTTCTGGCTCCCCCTGGCTATAAGTGATTATGTCTTTATCCAAGGAGATAAATGATGAGTTTATATTTTTGCCTAAGACCAACAAACGTAGGTGTCGTGCATCAATTTTTAACGGAATTTAATACAAATGTTAATCTGAAGACTATATTAGAATCAAGTGATGACATTCAATGTGCAATATAGGGAAAATAATCTTTCGGGATACAAAATGAGAATCGAGATAACTTTCAAGATACAAAGTGCGAAAAATCCTTTTGCCAATATAACTTTTTTCTTTTTCAATTGATTACTTAATTTGTTAACTATTTTGATAACATTTGACTGAATATGTTTTCTTTTAGGGTTAATGGACAAGTATTGTGCGTGCAAGATCCTGCACAATATAAAAACGAGAACAAATCTCTCTCTTGGTGAACTTCGAGTGAACCGGTTCAGTGACCAAACACGCTGCTTGGGACAGCCTGCAAGGTACGGTGGTAACCTGGAACGGCAACGGGAGACCCTGGGAAAGGAAGAACGATCCTATAAGGCTGAAAAAGGTTCCTGGAACAAAGAAGAACAAGTTAGAAGGGCGCCGGAGTGTTTTCCGGCGTATCCCCTCCGACGATCTAGTCAGTCTTTGAGAAAGAGAGAGGAAGGAGAAAACACTGAGAATGTATTGTAGTAGAGAGTTTTTTGTCGCATGCCCGCTTTGCCTTTTGCAAGGAGTATTTATACCTTAAAAGCTCATGATTGCTGTCAGTGTGGTCAGTAGGTGATCATTAGGCACAGGTAGCGTGTGCATTGATTTTGATGAGGAATGTCTTCTCTAATTAACTGCTCGGGGTCCCGAGCAATCAATGCTGGATCATCGGGATGCCGACGGTACAATGTGCTCCTCTCGGGGAGGATGCAATAAATGCTCTGTAATAGGAGCATTTATTGCCTTTCATTTCCGAGCCTTACCGCATTGAATGCGGTCTCATCAAGAGAATGGTACAATTAATTGTTTGCTTCCCCAAGTCGCGTGTCAGCAACGGCATGCGGTTTGTCTGTCTTTGATGTGATATCATATGCCACGCGTCCATCCCCTATTGGCTGTGACCTCTGTATTCCAGTACGTTCTGACATTACTTGTGTAAGACGAGGCCATGATGAATAGCCCAGGCTAATGACCTGTACGTCAATAGCTTATCCTGGAGTAGAGGAAGCGTCCAGGAGGGGGTACCTCTCGGCACCGAGGAAAGGCTCATCTCGGGGACCGAGGGAGGTATGCCGACCGAGGTACATATCAGACCAAGGCCACGTGTCGGTTGTAAAATATACTGAATGTATGATCCTATATGACGGTACCTCGGGGGCGAGGACATTCGTGCGCTGATGGTGCTTGATCTTAGCAACAGCGTTTTAGTAAAATTGAGGACACGTGTCTTCATCAAAGGGTATTTCAGAAAAGTTCCATCAACTGCCCCCCAGCCTTCGATCTTCTGACACCGAGGACACGCGTCGTAAGGAGACGAAGGGTTTCCCAACAACCACCAGTACTTCATCATTGTCTCGAGCCGCTTTCCCCGGCTTGGGATGTCGTGCGCATTAAATGCGCCGTTTCATTTTTCGCGCCCAATGATGAAAATTGCCTCTATATAAAGGGGGCTCCTCTTCCGTTTTCGTCGTTTTTCCATTTCAAACTTTCTCAAGAGAGCCTCTTCTTGAATCTTCGCCGGAGTTTTGTTTCTTCTTCCATCGTCGACTGCCCATTCTTCCTTAAAATCTTAAAGCCAGCAGACTCATCGTTGATTCTGAACTTTCTGGAGGGAGTTGCTTTAAGGTTTTCTAGAAAAAACTCCGTTTTGACATTCGGGTGAGTTTCAGAATCCCCTTTCTTTTCTTCCTCCTAGCTTTTTGTTTTCCGATTGACTGGAAGTGTCATCCGGTTGATACATAGCGATTTAACCCTCGGGAAACTTCCTCAGGGATTTTCAAGAACAAATACCCTCTTCTTTCTTAATTTTTTAGAGATGCCTCGTCGTCGTCCTGCCCCCGAGAATCCTCAGGCTGGTCCTTCGGGGTCGGGAAAATAAAAAGTGAAGGGTGATGAGCAGATTGGTAGGTTTAAGGTCAAGTACAGCATTCCCCCGTGCGTAGACGTAGAGGATTATGACCCTGTGTTGCACTCTTCTACCCTCGGGGCCGAGGATGCCATGCCCTTTTATACCAAGGCCATAATAGAGGGAGGAATTAGGTTCCCTTTACCCCCCTTACTTCTTCAGTTCCTTTCTCACTTTCGTCTCTTCCCCGGGCAATGTTGCCTTAATATTTTCTGAATAATTATGGGGGTCTTAGAACTCAATAGGCGCCTCGGGGTAAATATTGGGTTCAACGATCTCCTTTTTTGTTATTCCCTCCTGAGAGTCATGCCTCACCAACACTTCTACCTCAAAGTCAGGGACCCTTCCATGTACCTTGTAACTCATCTTCCGGACTCGGACAAGGGGTACAAGGATGATATTCTTATCTTCAAGGGATCTTGGCAGAGAGGTGTTGGTCCCGAGTATAATGACTTGTTATGCCCTCTGGAATGGAGAACGACAAGTACGTCGGTTCCTTTGGGTTTATTATTTCTTTCTCCAGACTTCTCATGTTCATGACTATTTTGTTTGTGCAGATATTCCTGCTCGGGAAACAGCTCCTCCCCCTCGGTCGCTGGTGAACTTTGCCGACCTAATCACGGTTTGGAGATTCACGGGTGACAACGGGTTTGGCCGTGCTGCTCACATCCTGCTGAGTTATACCCCTGGGTATAAGAAATTTTCACAGCTTCCTCAGCCTTTTGAGCCTTCGCGGTGGTCTGAACTCTTCGATCACGCGGCGAGGTTAGAGGTTGAGGAAAACTTGGAGGAAGACCCGGATCGGGCTTCGGAGGCAGAGGTAGAGGGAGTTGCTGAAGAGTTCGGGGTCAGAGAGGACGTTGTTCCTTCAGACGCCGAGGTGGGGACTTCGGGAGGAGACTTGTGGCCAGACTTCCAAGTTCTTCAATCCTTAGACGCCGAGGACGCCCTCGAGGTAGCGATGTCCAGCACCCCTCGCATTGATTTGGGGTTCCTTAGGCAGAGGCAAGCCTTCGCAGCCGAGAGGGGTCGAGGAACGACCGACAGCACCCCCTCTGCAGGGACCAGTTCCACCCCATCCTCAAGGGTCCTCGGTCGGGGTCAGGTGCGAGACCGGGATCCTCAAGTGGAGGAGGAGAGAAGGGTCAAACATCGGCATGATGGCCTTGGCCGAGGATCCAGGGCACCTCCCGCTCAGCAGCAAAGCGGGAGAGGCCGTGGGTTACCCCCTGCTCCTCCACAACAGCAGCAGCAGCAACAGCCACGACAACAGCAACAACAGCAGCAGCAGACTTCCCCTTCCGTTCCGCCTACAGTGGAGGCCGCGGAGTGGAATCCCCGAGCCACTGATCACATGAACCGAGTGATCAGGGTCGATGATTCCATTTTGCTGGATCCTCATGTCGCCAATGCAGTGAGTGAGACACTGCATTTCGAGGCTGACATGGCGGCTCATAGGGGGCGATCAACCAACGTGTTGTTCCGCTCCATCATCCAGAATTCCCTGGTGGTGAGTTCATTTTGCTTTGGTTCCTTCTCTCTTACTTTCCATTTTTGTGATTAACACTTTTTTCCCTCCTTTGCAGGCTACCCAGCAGATCTCCATAATAGCTGCTCGGTACCATGGGTCTAGGATGGACCTCCAGCAGGCCCGAGAGCAGAAGGAGGAGACGGAGGGGGCCCTCGCCCGAGCCATGGAGGATGTAGCAGCCAGGGACTCTACCCTGGCGGGGCAGGCGGCTCAAATCGAGCAACTCCTCAAGGACGCCGAGTCGGCTAAGGTTGGCGCTGAAAAGCTAAGTGCTGCCCTTGCCGATGCTGAGGGGAGGATAACCGAGCAGACGCGGCGGCTTTCTGCTGCGGAGGAGAGGGCGGTAGGCTCAGAGGAAAGCTGTCTGGCTCTTACCCAGGAGCTGGACCGGATCAGAGCCGAGGCACTGAACAGAAAATCGGAGGAGCAACTTCGGGAAGAGTTTGCCGATGACGTGCTCCCTGCTCTTGAAGAAAACAGCAAGGAGTTCTGCAAGAAAGGGTGGGACGAGGCGCTCCAGTCTGCTGGAATCCCCTCAGACTCCCCGCTCTTCCAAATGCATAAGTATGTGCCCTCGGCAGAGATGGCACGGGCCGAAGCAGAGGTTGCTGCCGAGGATGAGGTCCCAACGCCGGTGCAAGTGTCGGCGGATCCTCCCGAGGCAGTGATCATGGATTTGTCCGAGGACGCCCCGTCAGACCATGCTCCTGGCCCTCAAGTTGCCGAAGTTCTCTCTGTTGCCGAAGTACCTCTCCTGCCTGTCCCAGAAGCTTCTCAACCATTTTTTGCTGACTCGCCCTCGGCTGATGTTCTGGAGATGCCTGGAGTCAGATGATAGCCCCTTTTTGCTTCTTTGATTGTACTCCTTTTATTTTCTTTTGTAGCCTTTGGGGACGCAAAGCCCCTTCTTCTTGAAATGAATGAGTATTTTTTTTTCTTTTTTGCTCACAGTAGTGTTTTTTTTTTTGAACTGTCTTCGGGGCTGCTTGCCCAATCAAGAGGCTTGCTCTTGTGTTTGCTTCGGGGACAGGAGTCCTTGAACTCTGTCCCCAGGGCCTTACCCTTGCAGGAGGCTTGCTCCTGTATTTGCTTCGGGGACAGGAGTCCTTGAACTCTGTCCCCAGGGCCTTACCCTTGCAGGAGGCTTGCTCATGTGTTTGCTTCGGGGACATGAGTCTTTGAACTCTGTCCCCAGGGCCTTACCCTTGCAGGAGGCTTGCTCCTGTGTTTGCTTCGGGGACATGAGTCCTTGAACTCTGTCCCCAGGGCCTTACCCTTGCAGGAGGCTTGCTCCTGTGTTTGCTTCGGGGACAGGAGTCCTTGAACTCTACCCCTAGGGCCTTGCCCTTTATCTTTGTCATTGGCAAGCACTTGAGGGAGAGAATACTTCAAAAGTAATATTTCTTTAGATTCATAACATTCCATGATCGTATTACAAGTTTCCCATCCATGCCTTCTAATCTGTACGATCCGGCGCCCCCGATTGATATCACTTTGTAAGGGCCTTCCCAGTTAGGTCCCATTTTTCTCTCTGTTGGATCACGGGTATTGGCCGTCACCCTTCTGAGGACCAGATCGCCTATTTGGAATTCTCGCGCCCTGACCTTTCTGTTGTATAGTTGGGAAATCTTCTCCTGATACTTAGTTATCCTCAAGGCGGCTGCCTCCCTTCTTTCTTCCACCAGATCCAAATCCAATCCCAGTTGATGGTCATTCCCCCCTTCGTCGAAAGCTTGGGTCCTTATGGTCGGGAGCCCTACTTCGAGGGGTATGATTGCCTCCATTCCGTATGCCAGGGAGTACGGAGTTTCCCCTGTCAAGGACCGAGGGGTGGTCCTGTATACCCACAAAATGTTTAATAGCTCTTCGGCCCATTTTCTCTTGGCTTTCTCCAACCTCTTCTTGATCCCATTGATAATTGTCTTGTTGGAGGCCTCTGCCTGGCCGTTGGCTTGTGGATAGGCAGGGGTGGAGTAGAAGTTACGGATCCCGAGTTGCTCACAGAAAGACTTGAAACGCTCGCCGGTGAATTGAGTCCCATTATCCGACCCCAGTGCTCGGGGAATCCCAAACCTGATGACTATGTTCTCCCAGCCGAACTTTTTGGCATCTATGTTGCGGATATGAGTCAACGGCTCCGCCTCTACCCACTTGGTGAAGTAATCCGTGGCCACAATGAGGAATTTCCTATTTCCCGGAGCCTTAGGCAGGGGTCCAACCAAATCAAGCCCCCACTGGGCGAATGGCCAAGGGCTGGTCAGGGGGTGTAAGTCCCCAGCGGGTTGCCTGATTGCAGGGGAGAACTTCTGACACTGGTCGCATTTTTGGACGTATGCGCGCGCATCCCTTTGCATTTGCGGCCACCAATATCCCTGAGACATGATGCGGTGTGCCATCGATCGCCCCCCAGAGTGCCCCCCGCATATTCCTTCATGTACCTCATAGAGAAGGTCTTGTACTTGGTCTTCTTGGACGCATAGCAAGTAAGGCCCTGAGAAAGACCTCCGATACAGCTTCTGATCCGGAGAGAC